>JAYMTA010004285.1:0-12849 GCA_036897625.1 Pelargonium cotyledonis | reverse complement strand
TAAAATATTTCCATTACCAAAAACAATATTTTCTAGTAAAAAGTCTAAAATTGTTTCCCAAAATAAAAAAACAAAAGTAATTTTTTGTTTTTTTTGGGGTTATTTTAAAATTAAAAAAAATTATATGCTAAAAGTAATATATTGATGATGTGACATTTTAATATGTATTATAAACTCATTTTTTGTCCAACTTTTATAGTATGTATGTATAGATATGTATAATAACAATTTAGTTTTACGAAATCTCTTTTGAATATTTTTTATATGCTAATTTATCACATTAATGAAGTCTTTTTGTCTTTCTGATATTTCATCTCATTTCAACTACTACTAGCAATCAAACATGAACTTTTAGCCATGTTAAACAGAAAACGGAAGGTTCCATTTTTAACCCAATTCATATATCCAAATACAGGTGGATAATAGTAGGGGCAGTTTGGGAAATCCGAAGAAAATGATTCTGGAAAAGTCGCGACAGGCCAAATATTTATAGTCGGTTGACTCGGCTCGACGTCGACGGTGACAAACTTGCTGGGTAACTTTAGACAATTGATGCTCTAGTCTAGGCCATGTCATGCAACCAATCAAAACTTGCCACATCAACTGCTCTTGTTTCTTCTTTTTCAAGTAAAAAAAATCCAGACATTTAAATAACTGTTGACTTTAATGGTAAATAAATATATGCAACTACATATGATGACGTAATCTACAGTTGTAATTTTACAACAGATACAAAATAATTTTTATAAACTGACAAAACAATTGCACAAACCAAACATGGCTTCTATTATTTTACAGAACATTGGAGCATCATTTTGCTGCTATCCAAAGGCCAAATGGATACACCAAAACAAAAGGCTCTTCATAACTGGCATGACCTCTACCATGTTTAAGCTTGTTCATCATCAACCTTGAGTCATAGTGAAGAACCGCTGGTTCCAGAGTCCAAGCTGAGGCTCTGCCTGATCAGCCTCTGCTTCCTCAAGCTTTCATGGCACGGAGCGAAGAACTCGTGTTTCAGTGCTTCTTCTGCACTGATTCTCCTTCTTGGGTTTACGGCCAAGCACTTGTCCACCAGATCGAATAGTGATCTTGGCATTACCTTGAAGAAGTCGGGTCTCTTTGTGTTAGCTTCACACCAGTCTACCAGTTTCAGGGATGGCAAGAATTTTACGTCGTAGAGTTCCTATGACAAAGCAATCTCTCTTGAATATTTGAGAATCATACAAGTGAATAAGACTTGAATAATCGAAATGCTAAATGACTGAGTACCACTGGGAATGAAGAGTCTCGGTTGTGTAGCTTGGCAAGTTCCCATAAATCTTCACTGCCCCGCAACTTTGCTATTTCTTTGATGTTCCTGCCAGTGATAGAGATGTAATTGGCAAATAAGAGCAGAGAGATGATGTAATAAATCAATTGAATTTTTGGTATAAGAACCAGGATCCTTACTGTTCAGGATCACCATAAAAGGGAGTTCTTCCGGTCATTAAGTATAGTAATGTGATCCCAGCAGACCAGACATCAACCTTGGGCCCTTGATGTAGGGATCTGAAAAGGACCTGCAAGCACCAGCAACACGAGGCTCTACTTAGTTCATTGGACAAGGAAATTATAACAAGAGTGCAGTGATCAGTTATCAGGATAATTCTTGTATGAAGATCTAGCTAGGGACATAATTCTATATCATGAAGGGCATAAAAAGATCCTTACCTCTGGAGCCCGGAAGCCTTTGGTTCCAACACAAGGACCTTCTCTTTTTAGTTTCCCATCCCCTAAGAATATATAAATTAACATCAGCAGCAGAAAATCAAACAAATTAATCCGGGAGATCAGATAGTCCATCTTGTGTAGCTGAAAAACAAACCTTTGTTCTTTGACAAGCCAGCTCCAGCAACAGCAAGGCTAGTTGAATTCAAAGGCATCGGGGTAAGAGAAAAAAGTGTCTTATCCAGTTGTCCAGGAGAAGCAGCTACCCTTTTTCTCAAAGGAGCAGGAACATGTGATGCTCCGTGATTATGGGTCTGCATTGATTCCTGCAACAGGTTGATAAGCTCCTTCCTACCATGGCTTGGCAAAGGTTGCCTCCGCCTTTCTGCTGAAGGAGTTCGGGTACTGGTCACATCCTTTCCCGAGGTTACTCCCGACCCATCTGCACCTTGGCTTTTGGTTATATTCCAACTACCCAAGTTCTTTTGTTCAACAGCCCTCCTTTTCAAGTTCTTCTCTAAAGTTGACTGGGGGATTTTCATTGCTTCCTTATTTACTACTGCTGATCTAGCACTTGCGGACTTCCTAGGTGAAACAGATTTGACATTTGGGAGTGAAGAATCGCCAAAGTTCACATCAGATTTTGCCTTTGCTTTGTCTGTAAATAATACGCAAATTAGCAAATTCGACGTTAGTCCTTATACTACAAAAGTAGTAAATTATTAGCAAGAACATAATAAGATGGCATAGATTCTTAGGAACTTTTTTTTTAATTTCTTTCTTTTGATTTCTTTTTCTTAAGAGTATGGAACTTGAAACAATATAGTTCAGAAGGGAGGGGAAAAATCAAAATAAGTAGAATTTAAATCTCACAGGAAATTGTCAATATATGGAACTTCTTATCTTATTTAATTACAAATATGCCTCTAAATTTGAAAGGAAAGTTAAATAGGGCCAGCAATGCTATATGGCACTATTGTTGGGCTCCAAAGAGGTTGCAAAGTCATAAGAAGGGGGCAGTAGATATGAGAATGCCTAGGTGGATTTGTGGTACACAATTGGACGGATAAGACTGGGAATGAAACTATTCGAGGAAGGGTTCGGGCGGCATCAACTCAAGACAAGACGCAGGGAAATTGTTTAACCGTTTAAGATGGTTTGGACATGTAAAGCATAGGGAGAGTAGCGACCTCGTGAGGAATGTGAGAGAATTCAAATAGAAGAAACTAGGAGTAGGGGTAGAACCAAATTAACATGGAAAGTAATGAATAAAGATATGATAACAATTGGCTTAACAAAAGAGATAGCATTGTTAAAGGTTTTAACTAGCTGACCCCAACATTGCTTGGGAAATGGCTTGGTTAGTTGGTTGTTGTAGTAATTCATGTGTATCAAGTATGCCAATTTAGTGTAATCAATATATGATACAAATATGGTATGTGTACCCTGCATGTTCTTCTTAACCTAATAATCAATATATGATACACATACTAGAATTAGAAGGGAAGCTTACTGTTGGTTCCGTATTTCTGATGCAGATCCTGTAAAATAGAGAAGGGAGGCACACAATCACAATTCATTCATATAGAAAACCAACTTTAGAGGAATAAGAATAACAAAGATAGCATCACTAACCAATGAGAGGTTGAAATCAATGAGATACCCTTTGCTGGTCTTGCGAGAAAAAAGAAAGTTGCCAGGTTTAACATCTCTATGAACTATGCCCTGCAAACACCACAGAAGTTATAAGATCCTAGAACACAGGATAAGCACAAGAGTTTGAATAAAACAAATTCGGCTGAACTGTTTACCTGCTTATGTAAACTTGCAAGTGCTCTGAACATGCAGTAACCATACCATTGGAGTTGAAAAACATCTATATCTTTCTTCAAGACCTGGATATGAATACAAAATCATCATTGGACAAAAGAACATACAAAAAAAATAATGAAATACCTCTGAAGGCATTAAGAAATTTACCTCAGGTCTGTCATGCTCAACATGCTTCAGAACAAAGCAATCAGAGTTGTTACTCTTGAAACAGCCTTCATATTTTATTACAAAGTTTTTACCCCTGAAATAGAAGTATTATTAGTTGCATGGTAAAGATCATGACCTTCAATTTCTAAAAAAAAAAAGAAAAAGAAAAAGAAAAACCTTAAATGAAAGTCAGATCGAAAAACACTCTTACCCAAATCGCTCCAGCATCTTCATCTCATTGGTAACGTGGTGTTTATGAGCATTTGCATGAGGGCCTGGCAAGTAAAAACAACGCAACTTCACATGAGGAAACTATCTTCCACTTTTAGTTATAATGACCAACTTCATTTAACAAAAATCTAAAGTGAAGACAGTAGTTTTGGGATTATAACAACTAACATCATAAGTTTACGGCATTATCTCGCTTACATTTAATAGCAACAGTGATTCCATCAGTCTTCCTCTGTGCTCTGTAAACAGTACCATAGCCACCTGCCAATTGAGTTTTAGCAAATTACATCTAATAATAAGGGACATACGTATCAAAAAACCAACAGATAGTCAAAGATACAATAATTATACCTGAACCTTCTTCCTCTTCTACAATAAAAGATTCAAAGTGCGGCAATGCTTTTGGCTCCATTTGATCCTTAAAGAAAGAATTGACGTGACTTTATTAATATAAAAAAAAATTCAAATGAATTCAAATTAAGAGGCACAAGGGATAAGAAAAACAATTTTCCCTTTCATGAATATATACTTAGCAATAAGTTTCAAAGATGAGCCAAAAGCCAATACAAGGTACACGCAAACCAAACAAATTACCAAGGTGAAAAAACTATGCATATTTGGGGTGTGAACAAACCTTGGTAGAAACAGAGGTAGTGTTTTCCCTTCTTTCTGTAACATGTGCATCATTACGGTTCTGCTTCGCGCTGATGGACATCTGATTTCTCTTATAGTGATGCTGCTCTTTAGATATGCCAACAGCCTTGGTATGCTCTACGGACTTATAGAGAGCTTGCATTCTGGGAGTCATGGCACTCTTCATCTTTGCAAAGGGTTTTGTCGGTTGCTTCTCAGCAACAGATAGCTCAGTTGCTGAAATGGTGAACTGTCTCTCAACAGATGTAGTTCTCTGCTCTTTCTCCATGGATTGCATCGCACAGTTCACATTATTCATCAATTCAAAGTCATTTACAGGAGGCTTATTCAAATCACAAACTCTAAATTTTGAGGAAAGCTTGTCATTTTCTCTTGTAGAACAACCGACATTATCTAGCATTTCAACCTCTCTGTCTGTCATAATTCTTTCATCTTCAACTATTCTGTCATTTGTAAACTCCCAATCATTAGTGCCATTCCCAACCATCATTGATGATGCATTCTTCCCTTTAACTTCTTCTAAACAACACATGGTGCTGAAAGTTGTTCTACTTTTGTGACTTCTCACATTGCCATTAGCTTCTTCAAGCACAACTGGATCACCCAATGTTACACTTGGAAGAGTTGGTATCTGATCAGGCTCACAATTCATTAGAGTTACTGCTTTTGGAAGAGAGCTAGAATTGCCGAGCAAGGAAGGCATGACCGTCACTTTGTTGAGATTCTTCAGGTCAGATATAGGACCAAATAAGTTATTGTGCTGCTTTTGTAAGCTGTCAATACATCTATTGGATAGATGGAACAGTACCTGCATGACTAATACAATTCAGCAATCGCCTATAACTGTTGCTTGATAGATTACGGATCATAATATGGAATGAGAGAGACAGGCCCAGTAGGCCTAGAAGCAAGATGGTGTCATTTAAAGCAAACTAAACAACCAGAAACAAGGAAGAAGAATAAACATAGACGCTTGCACACAGCACAAACACAGTCAGAAATAAAATATGTTTGGAACGAGAATACATAAATTATCATTAACTAGCAACCCGAGTAATTGGCATGGATAAAGATAGACATCAATGATTCCCGAAGAAAGACCCAGAGCTACATATACAGACTTAAGCTAACTTTCATGCTATAATGCACATATCCATCTACTACAGTAGGCAAATGTTTAATGTGAATAAGGACATTTAGTTTATCCCAAATCATAAGTGACCATTTTTTCCAAGTCCATTTTTTACAACACTTAAAGAACTTATAATGGTATTCGGTCTATGAGTGCCCGGAATCTCAGCCAAGACACAAAAGAAATGGATCCAGGCTGGCGCTCCGTGCCCACAAATTGCTGAGATTCTTTTACTCTTCGGTCTATTTATCATTTTGAATAATTTATGTTTCCCCAAACATGAAACATGCTTGGATTTTGGCATTTCTTGCTCAAATTTCACTTTAAACATCAATTCACAAAATCAAAACTTCTATTCCCAAAACAGCATTCCAGGAAAGCACTCTAAAATATACTACTGAGAGAGGAACAAAACTTGAAATAAATTGCTCATGTACATTACCTCGATACAATCATCTACGATTTCTTTTGGCGGCCGAACTTGTTGGCCTCCTTCACCCACTGCAACACGTTTTGCTGAGTCAAAGACCGAACAAAAGACGAAAATCAAAGACTAAAAAAGTTAACTTTCTTACCGCTTTCGGGATCAAAACAAATTCGCCGTTTCGCCACCGGCGCAAGCTCATAATCCGGCACTATCCGGCGCCGCTTCCTAGAGTACATCCGCACACCCTCCCACAGCCGCTTCGGGCTTGAAATCACCAAACCAGGTCGAGGTCTGAGCACGTCGACCAAATTCGAATTGGAAACAAATTCCCCAAAAGCCGCCAGGCCAAGAGGAGAGGGCGTGACCAGCGAATTGGCGGTTAAGAAGAGAGGCGACTCAGGGATAGAGCAGAGGTACTGTACGAAATCCGGCGGCGCCGGGAACAGCGTGCATCTGGAGGCGAGCTCGGCGAGGTGGGCCGGGCGGCGGACGGCGAGGAGGAGGGAGAGGAGGTGCCACGCCTTTTGGTACTCGGTGGCGGCCGGTGAGTCGGAGTGAGGGACGAGACCGAGTTCGGGATCGGTGAGTTGAGTCAGCATGGCGAGTTGGGTATTTGGAGATCTGAGTTCATTGAGAGAGTGAGAGGTTAGGGTTGTAAATGGAGATGGCTGATTTCCAGACATGGGAACAAAGAGGCGCCAGAATCTGACATGCGTGAAGTTTTGGATTTGGCACGTGAGAAATGTGAAGTTCCCGCCAGATTTTTGGGTTTTTATATACTATTTCTTTTTATACGGGTATTGCAATTGTGGAACAGGTGTTGTTACCGAAATGTTGTAATTATTTTCTGTTTTCTTGTTGATTTTCGGCAACCAAACAGACCTTGATCGCAAATTGGTAACGAAAATAAAACTTGAAAGAACAATTACATACGCATATTTTAGAATTGGAGTTTTGGATATGAAACTCGTCGGCTACAAATCAACTCATGTATTTGCGAATTCATATGTGATTAAATCTTTTTGCAAATTAAAGTACAAGTCCAAATATAAGTTTTAGATGATAAAACAAAAATTGTTATTTGATATTATATATTTTTAATATAAATAATGTTTTTAAAAATAATCAGTAAAATGAACAAAGTTTGATCCATTTATTGTTTTATACATTCATGTTACAATTCGATTTGAACTAGTTAATTGAGTTGTGGTGAGAAGAGCGACTATATTTCTCTTTATATACAAAGTTTCGTCATTTAAATAACTATCAAAAAGTACAGGAATGATAACAACTAGAATCGATGTGTTGTCCGCTCTATTGTTAGATAAATTCATATCACGTTGACTTATGATTCAACAAAGAGTGAGTTACCAACGTTGGATATTGAGACTTAATCACAAATTAGAATCCATTTTGAATGTATTTTAACTGAGTTTTTAACTGTTAACTATATGACTTTGACTCCTTGCTCTCTCCAAGGAACACTACTAGTATCTAACAAATTATTGTAAGAAAACAGATTTTGATGAACTAGAAAATGCACATTTTACCCGAACCTCTTACTGGACACGAAGCAGAGCAGCCCGCTAGCATTTGCTGAAAAACTTCTAACCGAACATAATAACAAATCCAACTTTTTGAGCATTGATCAACACACAATTTACAGAGGCGACACTGAGAACAGAAGTATTTTTTGCCAAACAAGCTAATAAAGATGATTTTGCACAGATCAATATACAAAATGAAGGTAAGATATAAGACAGTTTCTATCCCATCGAACAATTGAAATTATACACCAGAAAAATGTCTTTAGAAGACGCGAAGAGTATAAAATCATTCTACAATCTGTTCAATCACTGCAGCTGCCGCTGGTTCAATAACTGGTGCAAACTCTTCTGTTGGCCCAGATGGTGAAGAAAACAAAAGGTTTAAGAGGAAGCCAACCATGATTCCGACGAGTGCCACAATGAGCGCAAATTTTAAGGAGAACCCTCCATCATTCTTCTGGTGTCTCTGTCTCTTCAGCATATCCTGTGTGAGGGTAGAACGAAAATCAGATCCTAATATTTTGTGGAGTACATGAACAGTAAAAAATAATTACACAAAATGCCGCAATGAAACTTAAAAACACCATCATAAATTGACCTGTTCAAATCATGTCCCTCCTTTTGCATATTTAGATCGTTAGTCATCATATATTCTCGATGTTCTGCCCTTCCAATCCCTATAGGCTATGTCATTTGGAAATCTCTGACAGCATTCTAGTGGATATGCACAGTTTTCTCAGATTTTATTAAACCTCTAGTAGTTGCAATCTTCTTCTTTAAGAGTTACCAAGCTCTGTGTCGCGTACCCCCAAAAAACCTCCAAATATCTGATTTTTGAAGTATATATCCGAAAGTTTTCAGAACATTGGAGTACTAAAGGTGGCAATTAGGATTTCGGGGCAGATTTCTTTGGTTTGGGTTGATTCACCCGACTCAAAGGGTGCGGGTCAATCGGGCCACAGATCGAGTTTTACATACGAAATGTACAGGTTGCCAAAACTGATCCTCCAATCTAAACCCGCCCCAATAATTGATCAGGCATGTGACCCAAGCCCAAAATTTTCTGGTCAGATTTCGGGTGTCCACGGGATCGGGTCTATATTGCCAGCTCTAAGAGCTACTATAAATGTCTTACATGTGCTGAACTTTCAAAACTAAATTTTGACTTTACCAGATGAGCATGGAATACTCTACAGACACTACAATCCATCAATGAAAACAATTAAGGCTATCAAACTTCTAGAATTGACTAAATAACTATGATGTACTTTATCATATGTGTTGAATAATAGTCCGGTCATATAGAATTATCTAGAAATTATTAGATGGAAGGAAGTTTAATTAAATAATATAAGAAATGTCTAGAGAAAGAGCACGTCAATGTGAATGAAGCCAACCTTTCCAATTTATTAAACTACCCATCTATCTATTTATCCTCATTTCCTCTCCAATCTTACTAACTCACTTGGGCTTGTGTAATCAATTTCAGGTCTCACATCCCAGAAAGCGTATACAAATTCTTTAGTACACACGCATTTGTGTGTGAAGGTTCTGTATGAGTACAAAAGTCAGCTCAGTAAATCCTCTTCTGAAGGCTTATTTAAACAAATCATGGTAATATCGTCTAACCGTGACATCGGAAACTTTTGCCACTAACTTATTATAACATAACATTGATGGGTGTGAATTGCAAACACATCTCTCTAAGTACTTAAATATAGATTATCAACTCAACACCAAAAAAAAGGAGTGCAGAATACTAAAGCAATACTTACCAATTCCTGTTGCAGTTGTTTTGTTTGTCGAGAAGCTGAATCTCTTTCTTCCCTCAGTTGTTGCAAAGTCTAAGTGAAAGTAATATTGCAAAGACGAATTATAGGATAAAGGGGAAAAAAAATCCATAAGCCAACAAACATGGCACACAAAATTTTATATTGATATCAAAACTCAAATGGAAGACACAGAGTTCACAATAGAAACAATATAACTACTTACATTGTTGGCATCAGGACCACCTCCAAAGCCCCTTACCCCCTCTTCTGAGTTTCCATTAGATCCAGGAGGGAGGTACACAACCTTCAGCTTGCAATCCTCAAGAACTTTTCCACTTTCCTTAGTGAACTGGATACACCATTAAGATCATTTGCCCAGATGAAGATAAACATCAGTTCCACATCAAAATTATGAAAATCAAGTTAGGCAACAAGTGAATATTCTTACAGTTTCTGCTGGAAGCTCATCAACATCAGAATGAGGAGGGACTACTGTACTCTGTAGGAGAAATTTATCTTTGCATTGCATATCTGGAGGATACTCACGTTGAGCTTGGAGGGTGACTGTCCACCAGGCACCAATAAATTGAAAACCAGGAGCACTAATAAGAACTTTATAAGAACTAACTTAAAAATCGTACGGAAGGAAGATGTATAGCAACATGTCAATATTTGTAACATATCTCCCAAATGATGTCTAGTACTGATTCCCTATACAAAGGAAAATCAGTTTCTGAGCAGCTTATTATAATAATATCATAGCACCAGATTCTTATTGTGTCAAAGTAGAAGAGAAAACAGTTCAAATATAAGATTGTAACAAAGTAGGAATGTCACCTCTGATGACAGATGAGTCCCAAGGCTGTATTACGCCAGTGTTTGGTCGTACAAAGTACTTCTTAGGTGAAGTAGTTTTAACCTAACAAGAAGGGGAAAAAAACATCTCAAGTCCAACAAAATCAAATGGAATTTGAAAATAGACCAGGAAATTAGTAACCATCAGGAAAGCAAAATTAAGTGCAAAAAGCATAAATAATACCTTGAAAGCAACATGTTTTTCAGTGTTGTTCACAACTTTGAGATCACAATAACTTTGCTTTTCCAGCTCAACTGATAAAGAATTTCATGATTGTGAGTAAATTGATACTTCTAGATCAAAACTATAGCAACAAGAGTGTAGCAGAGAGGTCATTCTGGATTCTAAGCAAACAAAACAAAAGGAAAGTACCAGCCCCTAGAATCACACAAAGTGATAAGACACTATGATCCAAGAAAATGTCATGCTTTCTGACAGATCTCATTAAATTACACCGGTGAAACATCTATTGATTGTGCTATGATATAGAAATTTCAATCAACAATTGCTATAGTCTATGAGATTTGAACTTGACATCTTAATAAGATTCAGCTGATAAAAATAAGTCACGCACCATTTCTAACTCCATAGGCCAAATACTTCCTTGAACATTCTCCTAATCTAAAATACACTTCATTCCACACCTTTACTAAATTCTTAATCAACATAATATCTATTTCCATGCATCTTTTTGAAACTTATACTAACAAAACTGAATGTCCAACAAGCAAACAATCAAAATGATCAAAATCCTTGCAACCATACAGCATCAAATCCTAATAAGCATTGATTTCAGAAAAAAAATTCATCACCATGCATGCATCGTTGAAAAAAAAGAAAATATAAAAAAAAGAGTATATAGGTTAAGAGATGGTACATAAAAACTTGAGCTCGGGAGGATGAACAGAGATAAGGTGGCCACCAGAAGCAGCAGCAGAACTCATGACGGCAGGCCTCACCGGAGATCACTCGAACGATGAAGGATCAATAAAAAAATGTCAATTCTCATCCACATCACACTACACAAAACAAAACAAGAAAAAAAGAAAAGTGGAAAACCTAGGTCAGATCAGGTCATGATTGGATTAGATTCTGAGCTCCAAAATCAACGAGGAGATTAGAGTCGGAGATTTCTAGAGAGAGTGTGTGTGTCTGTGCGTGATTCAACGGGACAGGACAGAGATAGAGAGAGATAATCGAGAACGAACCTGCGGTGGAACGGAGGGCAAGGAGTGTACGGATTGCTCGGTCCAAACTAATTTGTGAGTGGTCCGAATTGAGCTTCGTCTTCGGCGAGAAATCAGGGTTGGTGTTGCTCGCTGGCGTGCGGAGAGAGAAAGAGAGAGAAGTAGCTAGATGTTCGGGTCAGTCTCCGGCGCCGGCTGGTGGTGGCGGGCAGAGGAACGAACACTCGATCAGGGAGGGAAGGAAAGTCCAGTGAATGTATGGAAATGGACACGCGTCCATGGGAACAAAAATGACGCCCCGCTTCAAAACTGCAACGAACTCTATGTGGGACCCACCACTGACGTGTCTTACTATCTTTTACAAAAAAAAAAAAATTAATTAACCAAATTGGTCACTTACTTCAAAATAGACCAAATTAATTGATGTACTATCATTTAGTGTGTGATACTTGCTTATCTTGTTGTAGCCGGTTAAATATGTTAAAATAAAAAGGTTTAAAGGTCAAAACTAAAGGACAAACAAGGCAAATGCTTAAATCATCTCTATGTCACATTGAGTGATAATTGCTTCCGTAGCTAGTAATTGCTCGTGAGTTTTGGACAATGTGTTCATGTAATCGTTCTCCGTTCTGTAGGGTTTTGGTTGTTTTTAGTTATTTTAGCTGTTTGTCTTTAGTTTGTGATGTATTTTCTATGTTGTATGTTTGGTTTTTAATATAATTTCAGCTTGTTATAAAAAAAATGCTCATTTTAATGAAAAGTAACTAGATGTTATAAACATTAATAGAAGCAAAGAGTCATGGGTTTTCTCTCTAATAAGAGTAGGAAAGTAGGGTTTTTGGTGTTGGCTGGGACTATAAGAGGAAACGTAGACATGACATATGGTCACAGTGCAGGTGACAGCAACTTGGTGACACTACCATACAACGGAAGCTGTTGTCTAGCACGTTGGAATGAGGTGTTCATGGCGACTTCGGTGCATAGTACGGATGTGAGACTGGGATAAAGGGGGGAGAGGCGCAGCCGATCTGTGGGTATGGGCACGGGGAGCAGACCGAGGTTGCCGGATGAGGTGTTGCATGGTGTGGGGGCGTTGCCGGTGGAGCCCGATCTGGTGGTGCTCCAATACGGGAAGGGGGAGGTGCCGGACACAAATGAGATGTTAGGATTTTTGGGATGCTTCCTTACCAATGCTCCGGTCAATTTCGCCAATATGCAACAAATGTTGGTTTGGATATGACGTTGGCCCTAATCCCTAGGCGGTAGTTACGTTTGCAGTGACGTTTTGCGGCATCATGCGTGGCCTCACGTAATGGAGGACTAGTCCGCTTTGTGTTTGTTAGGTTGTTAGTT
>JAYMTA010004284.1:0-12850 GCA_036897625.1 Pelargonium cotyledonis | reverse complement strand
CCGGCAATGGAACCAACTGTTTGAACATTTTTTGGTCGGAAACTTGAACACGTGAGAAATGTGTGAGGGTGAGTAGATCTGCTAAGATTCTGGTGCCGGCAAGGAGTAGGCGGCCACCTAATATTTGAACTTCTGATGAAAATAGCTTCGAGACTCAGGATCTACAAAACAAACACCACCAGAACTATGCAACCGGGGTTGGGGTTTCAATTCACCGCCTCCGGCGTGAGAATCAGTGATCTGGTATGAAAGAAAGAGAGAAATGAAACAGAGGTTTTAGAGACAGAGTTTTGTATAAGAAATTGGGATCCGATTGGGAATCGAGGGATTATAAATTCATCCCCTTCTCTTACCGCGAAGGGGGTATTTATAGGCTTACTCTAACTTGGGTCGCACGTTCCAGCTATATTAAACAGCCGGTGAAGAGCTGTTCCAGTTCACGTACAGCTGTCAAGGAAGTATGCGGTTTGGTCCTCAGCAAGCGGTGACTTAACCAGCGGGGACATGACTAGTGGGGTCTAGTCCCAGGGACCTGTCCAGGGGGGACATGTCCAAAAGGCGGTGTCTTTCTCTTTGGGGAGTTGTCTGAGTTTGGGGAGTTGCTTTGTTTGGCGAAGTTATGTCTGTTGTGCTTTCTGAGTTCTGATGATGTCATCAATAATGTCACGTGTCGGCTTCTAATAGGCTACCGGTATCTAAGAATTTTTACGTAGAAACACATATTCATCATACTTTTTTCAAAATAAGCATTAACTTATTCTCTCCATTATTATTATTTTTCTCTAACTCAAACTCATATTTTATTTTCATTAACACTATATTTAGTCTATTTATTTGACTCTTCACACAAGATAGTAAAAAAATGATCATATTATGGTAAAAAGGTTTATAATTTCTTATTTTTCAATTTAATTCATGTATTATTCATCACAGGTATCTAATTACGTTTTAATTACATACATAAACTAATAAGAATTATAAATGAAGAATAAAAATTATTTAGATATTATGGAACCATTGTTTTAGTATGTTCATCGATACATTGAAGAAATTGTGTACATATTCTTATGATAGTTTTTAAATCTTTTACATGGTTTTCTTACTAGTAACTATAATAATTTTAAAGTTAACCAATAAATTAAATTAGGAAATAAATATATGTCTAATTAAAAGAAAGATAGAAGAACATAATTGTCTTTTTCTTGGTCAAAATAATTGATTTTTAACTGCTCATAAGCAAAAAAATCAAAAGCTGGGAGTACCCACCTATTTTATTATAGCTCATCGGCAAGAGTTCATGAGTTATTTTAGATGTAACCAAACACTTTCTTATTTGTTCCATTGAAGTGCTTAAACTTCACTTTGTTCCTGCAAAATACATGTCTTCATTGATTTTATGTTTACAACGCCATAAAGTTAAAGTATTTGATGATTTTGTTGTCAAACTTCAAATCATTTAAGTTTTCTTATATGCTAGAAGGAGGAAATGACATCGTCGTTTGAAGGCTAATAGGTCAGATTAGTGAAACGGTGCGTAGGGCTCTAGTGTTTGAGTAAACGATGTTGTTTAGTACTTTGGAATTGGTTACAAGTTAGTTACATCGTTAGAGAGTTAGTTGAAACAGACTATACAATGTACTCTGTAAATGCTTCTTTCTCATCTATGAACACGTCTGATCATTTTTGTTTTGCGCTCTGGGCATTCAGAGAGTGTGTGTGTATTTGGGCCAATTTAGAATTTCGAATCTGTAGTTCACATTCTTGTTCACTGCAATTGGTATCAGAGCCCCATTCCAGCGACAACAATGGTGACCAAGATCGAGGCTGTGGAGAAGATCGCAGAGGAGAATCGTGGAAATATTGGGGAGATTCATGAAAACATGGAGAAGATGGGTCAAGAACATGAAGAAATCAAGATCCAGTTGGGAACAATGATGCAACCCTTGCAAAATCAGTCACAAACCATGGCTATGGTTTTGGCAAAACTGGAAACTCAAGAACAGGGTATGTAGAAGGATTCTCAAGTTTCTGGCACGGAATCACAAAGACCTAGAGACTTTCCAGATTCAGACTCACTTCAGGTGATCCATCATAAGGACACAAGTATGGTGGACTAGAAACAAGTCTTTTAAGAATCTCTACTTTAAAATGCCTACATTAGAATTTCCTAGTTTTGATGGAACTCATGTGAGAATGGGAGAGGAAGTGTAGAAAATTCTTCAATTTCCATAAGTTTCCTGAGGAAGAAAAGGTAAATTTGGCATCAGCTTATCTAGTGGGAAAGGTTGATAGTTGGTTTCAGGATTACCAAATGTGAAAGGAACTGTTAGAATAGGATGGGTTCATTAAGGCAATTGTTGAGAAGTTTAGTGAGTTTCACAATGAAAGTGTTGTGGCAAAGTTCAATAAGCTGTGTCAAGTGGGTAGTGTGGAGGTGTGAGGGCCAATTTGAGGAACTAAGGGTGTTAATGTTGGATAAGTATGAGGGGTCGAGTGGAATCTACTTTGTGGACAGTTTTATAAGTGGACTAAGAGAAGAAATTAAGGGTATGGTGATTCTTTTTGGTCCCACAACCTTATCTCATGCCATGAATTTGGAATGGATGCAGGAGCATCAATTGGGGTTGGTACCAAGAAATAGATCAGGGGTGGAAAACTCAGAAAAACACCAAACCAACCTATACTTCCAACATCCATTCTAATGCTACCAATACCAATATCTCATATTTCCCAAAAACACCAACCAATTCAAATCTTAGCACCCAAACAACTTACTCCAACCAAGCATCTAATAGCAGCAACAATGTTGGCTTCTAAAAACCCAAATTCTTTTCCAAAGCTGAGAAACCCGCTGAAATGTCAGAACAGACCCAGAAGTTGACATGGAAGAAAATTAAAGAAAGAAAGAAAAGAAGACTCATATAAATGTAATGGACCTTACAAACCTGGTCATAGAGATGTTTGTCCCCAAAGGCATTGAGTGATGGTGTTAGGAGAGTAAGAAGATTGAGAAGAAGAGTTAATTGAGAAGGAAGATAGTGAAGAGGAAGAGTTAATGTACCTCAGTGATTCAACTCTTAATGCACTGGAGGGAAATTCATGTGAGATGGCTCTAAGAGTTAAAGGCTGAATTGGAAAGAGGAGCATCTCAATCCTGGTGGATACATGAGAAATAACTAGTTTTTTGGATTCCCAAACTGTCAAACTACTATCATGTGAGCTGCAACCAATGAAGGCAGTTCAGATCTCAAAGGAAAATGGAGCCAAAATTCTTAGTGGAGAATGGAGAGCCAAAATTCTTAGTGGAGAATGGAGTGAGTTGAAGTGGGTACTGCAAGGGTGTCAACTCATAAGAAGAGTGAGATTCATACCTCTTCGGGCCTGTGATATGATTTTGGGAGCAGATTGGTCGTCTTCAGTTAGCCCTGTTACTTTTGATTGTCAGCAAAGACAAATATCCATCATGTACAAGGGCAAGCTTATAATCTGCAAGGAAGAAAAAGAACCCAATGTTATCAGTTTGACAGAGCTTCAGGAGCTTCAAAGGAAGTTAGAAAATGGTGGGGGCTTGTATTGGGGTAAGTTTGCACAACTACAAGCTGTGGAGCAGGTCCAGCCATTGTTCACCCAAATTCCCATCAAGCCTGACTGTCCTACTGATCTAAAAGCCTTGTTACACGAATTTAAAAACCAATTTCAGGAACCAAAGAGCTTACCCCCAAGGAGGCCCTATGACCACAATATACCTTTACTTCCAAAATCAAGTCCCCCTAGCTTAAGACCCTATACATACAGTTTCCTTCAAAAATAGGTGATTGAAAAAATGGTGGATGACATGTTTAAAGTTGGGTTGATCCAAGAGAACACAAGCCCCTTTGCTTTTCTAGTTTTATTGGTTAAGAAGGATGGTACATGAAGGTTTTGCATTGATTACAAGAAACTCAATGAGTTAACTATCAAGGACAAATTTCCTATTCTTGTGATAGAAGAGTTGTTGGATGAGTTGAAAAAGTAGGAAGTTCTTTTCAAAAATTGACTTCAGGTCAAGGGACCATCAGATCAGATTGAAAAAGGGGGAAGAGTCCAAGACAGATTTCAAAACTCACAGTGGTCACTATGAATTCAGAGTAACGCCTTTTGGTCTTACTAATGCTCCTACAACTTTTCAAGTTATTATGAGCTTTGTTTTTAAGGATTATTTCAGGAAGGTTGTTTTGGTCTTCTTTGATGATATACTCATCTACAGTGGGTCTTGGGAAGATCATTTGGAGCATCTAAGAATGGCTTTTCTAAAGCTACAACAACATCAACTATTGGCCAAGTTCAGTAAATGTGATTTTGGGGCTACAACCATTGAATACTTAAGTCACATAGTTTTAAGAGAAGGTGTTGCAACTAATCCAACAAAAGTGGAGGCTATGATCAATTGGCCTAATCCTAAACAACTTAGGGCATTGAGAGCGTTTTTGGGTCTGGCGGGTTATTGTAGGAGGTTTATTAAAGGCTATGGAGCTATTTCTAGGCCTTTGACCACCCTGCTTAAAAAAGAAAAGGTTTTCATGGGACAAGACAACTCAGGAAAGCTTTGAAAAACTCAAACAAGTTATGTCAGAAGCACCTGTTCTGACACTTCCAGACTTTTCTCTTCCCTTTATTCTTGAAACTGATTCTTGTGACACAGAGATGGGGGTTGTACTGATGCAAAAAGGACAACCTATTGCTTATCCATATACTGCTTTAACTGTGGCATAGAAGTTACATGGATTACTTGAATCCATTGTATTTGACAGACATGGTTTTCCTCATCAAGTTTTAGCAAGAGTTGTTTAAACTCTTGGGCAGTAAACTATGCTTGTCTACTGCTTATCATCCACAGAGTGATGGTTAGACAAAAAAACTAAATCAGTGTCTAGAGAATTACCTGAGAAACATGTGTCATCAGTTTTCTAAACATTGGGGTCAATGGTTGAATTTGGGAGAGTGGTGGTACAACACCAACTTCCATACTGCCCTGAAAATGCCTTCTTTTGAAGCTCTTTATGGATACAAACCACCTTAACTTGCCATTCTTGAGATACACACCAATGTAGTTGCAGTAGAAGACTTCTTGCATCACAAACAGCTGGTCACTGAACTTTTGAAGAGCAATCTGCAAGAAGCTCAAGATCGCATGAAATTATAGGAAGACAACAGAACTAAGAGGACATTCGTAGGAGATTGGATTTACCTGCGGCTCCAGCCTTATCGACAAACCTCCATAATCATCAGAAGGAATTTGAAACTGTCAGCTAAGTTCTATGGCCCTTTTTAGATCTTGGAGATGATTGGCAATGTAGCATACAAGTTGAAGTTGTCTGAGACTTTTCGAATCCACCCTGTTTTCCATGTTCCCTAGCTTAAGAAACAGTTGAGTGAGGGGAAAATCACGGATAGCCTATATGAACTGTTGACTTAAAACACCTAACCTATATGAACTATTGCTCTTGACATTCATCCAGCCCCTATTAACTTTGCATTTAACATAATCCGTTAATTTTTGAACGGAAAACTGACCTCTCTCATTACATGCTAGGTATGTGACTATCAATTTTTTTTAAACTCCCAAAATACTCTTCTTCATTACATATTCAATCAAATTGAAGAACAACGAAGAACACTTGAATATTATGGAAAGTTCATGAGTTTTTCGACGAAAATTTTACAGATTCCGGTTAGTTCATGAGTTTTTCGGCGGCAATTTTACAGATTCCGGCAAACTCATGAATTTTTTGGCATAAATTCAAACACTTAAACTAAAATTACAACTAATTCACAACAATCATAACCACTAAATCCAGTTCAAATAAAATCATGAACAACAACAACATTCAAATTAATTGGCCAAAAATTCAAAAAATGAACCAAAAAATTACAACAAAAAATTCGAGCTTACCTTGCCGGAGCCAGATCTGTGCACACACATCCATCGCCGGCGAGATCTGACCGGAGATGGAGGGAGGAGGAAGACACCCTCACTGTGCTTCGTCGAGATCTTGCCTCGCCTCGTTGTGGCTCGCCTCGCCGTGCCTCGCCTTGTCGTGACTATTGCAGCTCGAGGAAGAGACGCCGGAGATGGCCGTCGTGGTTGTCCGTCCTCCCTCGTCGGCTGTTCGTGCTCCATCGGTGGAGCCCGTGCTCGTGAACAGAGCTGAGGAAGACGGAGATGGTTGATGTTGCTGATGCTGTTTGCTAGAGTCGTTGTCGTTGTTGTTGGTGTTAGCCGGAGCCGCTGTCGTTGTTGTTGCTGTTGTTGTTCGCCGGAGCCGTCGTCGTTGCTTCATATGAGAATGTGAGAGAGAGAGGATATTAGGGTTTAGTTTTTTTTTAAATAAAAAAAAAATCAAAATAGCTTCAGGGTAAACTTAAGTTGGGAGGGTATATTGGACTTTTAACATCAATATAACTGATAAACTAACGGTGAAAAAATTTGTAAGTTAATAAAGGCTAGATGTCAAGAGCAATAATTTATATGGGTTAGATGTTTTAAGTCAATAATTCATATGAGCTATCTATAATTTCTCCTTGAGGGAGCATAACCGTTTGTTCACTGAACTTCCTCAAGTCACCTCTGATGGACAGCTCAAAATTGCTCTTGTTGCCATTCTGGATCAAAAGCTTATCAAAAGGAACAACATGGTTGTCGTGCAGGTCTTAGTGCAGTGGTCGTACACAGCTCTAGAAGATGGGACTTGGGAAGATTGGTTTGTAATTCTAGCTCATTTTCCTGAGTTCCATTCTTGAGGTCAAGGAATTCAAAAGAAAGGGCTATTGCTATGCTATAGTCCAACGGTCATAAAGCTCAGGGAACAAGAAAGAGGAAACGACATCGTTTGAAGGCTAATAGGTCAGATTAGTGAAACGGAGCTTAGGGCTCTAGTGTTTTTGAGTAAACGTTGTTGTTTGGTACTTTGAAATTGGTTAGAAGTTAGTTACACTATTTGAGAGTTAGTTATATCTGAAACAGACTATAAAATGTACTATGTAAATGCTTCTTTCTCATCTATGAACAATTCTGATCAGTTAGATCTTTGGCTCTGAGCATTCAGGGAGTATGCATTTGGGTGAATTTAGGGTTTCGAATCTACAGTTCACATTTGTGTTCACTTTGACATTTTATTTGCCTATTAGTTGGGTTCTTAAAGATTTAATTGGATCACACCAAAAAATCCTCAACTCATCACAATTATTGTTTTTGGTTTCATCGCAATACAATAGACAAAAGAATAGTGATATTCATGGTTCATAAATATATTTTTACACCATGAAAGGAAGTTAAACCCACAGCTGATCATCATGACAATGGTGGTGCTTCTTAAATTACACGGGGAAGAATGAACAATAGCTGCCATAATTAAAAGAATTCAAAGCTAACTGGCAAGAAAAAATATGACTCAAAAATCACAAAATGATCACAGGCATTGCCCGCTGCGTTATGAGGTTCAGAACAAGAAAAGAGCTGCAAGTGTGATGGCCAAACCCGAGAGCAAGGCACATGCAGAGATTCTACCCTGCCCATTTGGTTTAGCTGCTGCTCCAGGGCTGGAAGTTGGAACTTTAGCAGAAACAGGAGGCAAAGGGCCCTCTGCAACATCTGCCTCGGTCAAGACCGGGAATGGAGCCTCAGCTGGTGGCAAGTACTGAGTGGTCACAAGTTGGAAAAGACTGCCGGCCTGAACGGGGCTCATGTATGCGGGTGTGCTATTGCCCAAGTTTAGACACAGGTTCTCTGCAATCAACATTTCAATAACTTAAAACTGAGCAACAACTCTATTTAATCGAGTTAATAGATAATGAGTTCAAGCTGAAACTCGGGCATAGAATATGGTCGAGACTTGGCTTTACTCATTCAGAAACCAATAAGAATTAAACTTGGTAAACTGGATTGACGATAGAGACATTTTCAGAGAGCAAATTTATGTTTCTCTACACTTACTTTTGTATAAAGCAGCTGCCTTGGGGAAATCTGTGATGACACCATCTATCAGTGCTCCCGTAACATACGAATTGATCTCCACAGTAGGGTCAGAGAAGAAGTCCCATGCTTGAGAAACAAACTCATTGCTAAAGGTCTCCACATATACAGGAAGCTTATACTTTTGCAGCTTCGTGACAATCTCTGTCGAACCAGTGAGGAAAGCCTCATTTACAGGAAAGACGGAGGTCTTGCCTACCACCACAGAGTGGGCAAAAGTCTTGATATCCTCAACAGCTGCATCAAGGGCATCGCGAATCTCTTCATCAATCTTGTAGACAAGCTCGTAACTGGTTTTCTCTTTGAATTTCATTAGAACAGAACTGTTAGTGGACTGAATCATAACTTTCTGGGTGGTTTTATTATAACCAGCTGCGCTCAATGCATCAAGGACAGCGTCAGTCACACCTAAGCCCTGATCCGATGCCAGATACGCTGCATTCTGCAAAACAAATAAATAAACAAGTCATCTTCCCTGAAAATTTCAAGGCAATACAATAAATAAGCTCTTCTAAAATGACTGTCCTTCACATCTAATATGACTTTCCTTCACAGTAAAGAACTGTTTGTTCAAACCAAAATGAATGCAGATACCCAACACATTAGACATCAATACAGTGAGCAGCCCAATCATTTAAAGGACAGGACCAATAGATGCTTATTTAGTTATTGTTTTCGGGTTTTTCCTATAACTGCTATTCAGTTACTCTGTGGTTGGAGATATATTCTTTCGTAAAACAGATGAAAGAGGAAGACAATTGACCAGAACCTCTGTGCACTAGTGGTGTAATTAGCGAGGGCCCAACTTGTTTGGCAGGGAGGAGCATCAAGCTTCTCAGTTGAAGTTGGTATTTTTGCTTCTTCACATCTCAACTATATGGGATAATTTCCAGTCTGTCAACTCTCCTACAGTTCCTTCTCCCTTCTAGACTGTCTCAAACTCTCAATCTCAGTTCCTATTTGTCCCCTTCTGGATTTTATCCAAGTTGTCGAAAAAGTTGGGTCCCTTTTGCAAGCATTGGGATTCCAAAAGACTATGCAAGTATTCTACAGTAGCCTAGTATACAATGGAAGACAGCCTCTAAAGTCTTCAAGTAGAATTGCTTACAATTTTGATGTTATGACGGTTAATAATGGTAAATTTTCTGGATGGTAAGGAACTTTTGACACAATAAAATGAAAAACATTAAGGTAATGTTTGGAATAGAATATTTGTATAGGAATGGGAATGAGATTCTCACTGTTCATGTTTGGATTATGATTTTTTGGTCATGGCAATGGCTCTGGAATGGAAATCTCGTTCCCATTCTTGATTCCGATTACCATTCTAAAAAAATAAATCCAAAAGCTACCTAGATGTAATGCCTCTCCAGTAGTTGGCAAATTGTTGAGTGAATACATTTCAGAACCATCGATTGATAGAACAGACAGGACAACCCATTAATGAAAGTTAATGCACGAATATAGTTTAATCAATTCATGGATGAGGTAAATATATTGAACAAGAAAGGTATGCACAGGAAACCTTACCTCAATGCTGATCAAGACACCAGTAAGGGAACTTGTATTCTTTGTCATGGCCAAAAACTCGGACAAGGTTAAAAACTTTCCTTTGTTTTTGTTGTTTGGATTCCGGAACAATCTGTAACTCGAATATGGGTTTGATATTGCCGCTGCAACGTGAAAAGAAGGGAAATCAATACAAAGATATACTCTTATGTCCAACTATCAATTTTTCAAACACCAAAACATAACAGGCATATTAAAGTAATGTAATAATGACATAAGCATAAAGTAGTGGTAGCATATCAATCATATTCCACTACTTCAGTTCTCTTTTACCAGAATCTTCACCACGTAGTTTGTATCCTCTATGCTTATATTCCTTAAATTTATTTACAGGACAAACTGAGGAATAGCGCAGTATACCGACATCCAATTCATAGTTGTAAGATCTTCATAACCACTAATTATATCAGTTAAGCAATTATGTAATCAGCCTTTTTTACGTGTAAACTTTCATGAATAGCAAAGATCATTCACAGTTACATCTTTACCAAAATGAGAACGATGTTTATCTTCGTCTTTGGCAAATGCACTGGAACCATTCTATAAGAAGTAGAAAAGCTCTCGAAGCTACAAAGGTTTCTGTTATCTAGCAAAGTTAAAATATAGAGGAGGTTGAACACAACTCACTAAGAGAAAAAAAAAAAAAAGGATGACCAAAACTGCCTTACGTGTCAAACTCTGAATCTCGGGCCATGTCAGGCTGAAGGTATATATTCCGCTGCCTGCCTTAATATCTGGGATACTTGTCGAACGATTGCTAAACTCAGATTGTGCAACTGATGTGCTCGCAATAAGATCTATAGAACTTAAGCAAAATGGTGTCCCGTCCTTCGCCATTTGAACAGGACAGTCAAGAATATCAACACCATCAGAAATAGCTTTCGTATATGCCATGTCAGTACAACCAGGGTAGTCTCCACTTGCTCCATTCTTTGATATAACAAGTGTCTTCACTGGAGCATGAGTACGGTGAAAGAAATAGGTTAGCACTTAGCATATATTAACAATATGATGTGATCAATATTTGCCATTAGGCAAGACAAAATGCAGCATACCTTGTGCTGTATCATTTTTGCCTAGATGTGAATAGCAATCTGCATTATGACAAGAGAAATTAGCAATGCCAAAGAACATATTTCTGCATACAAATATACAATCGACTAGCTATTTAAGTTCAAGTTCAACATATGGAAAGCTTTCGTCTTGGATAAGACTGAAAATGATGGAATTCAAGCACAAGAAAGAATTAACAAAGACTAAATCAAAGTTGAACCCAACATTCTTGGAACTATAAGCTCCATTATTTTCAGCATAGTTGAATATTTCATTTCACTGGGTGGATTTTGCAAATACTAAGTTTAGTAACTGTAGTTTAATAGACAAAAGTTTCACTTTACATGTGTAATACTACTCAGAATCAATACTATGCATGTAATTGAGAGAACTATTGTTACTAGTTTAAGAAGACAGTAGCTCACCTATGGCTGCTGACGGGGTAATTGGGAAGTCGGACAGCACACCGTCAACAGAGAAGTTACCATTGTCAATGAAAGACATATATTCAGCTAATGGATCATAGCTATAGTCATAGCTTAATTGCACATCATTCATAAAGTCCGACGCATGAACTTCTAACCCTGCCTTGTGAGCATCTGAGACGAGAGAGGTATGAGGTTGTAGATACATAGCTGCATCTACAGGCAAAATGTAAGCCTTCGGAACGAGAATTCCAGAGGCAAAGGTCTTGATAAATGTAAGATTGGTCAAAAGGGAACCATAAGTCTGATTAGTTGAAGGCTCAATCTCATCTTTTCCGAGAAAACGAAAAACCAGTTTTGTGGTGCTTGGGTTAAATCGAGCCACAATACTTTTCAAGAAACCCACTTCTGGTGATGATATATAATTAACAACTACACGTCTAGACACTGCAAGTACATAGCTTCTCATGCTCAGATTATGTTGTGTGTAGAACATATCATGCTGCATAAGTACAAAATCAAAAGGTTGGTTAAAAATAATAAATGATATACAATATAATAGTGACAAACTTTGGAAGTTACTTCAAAACAAGCTTCCAACTTTTGTTGAGAGATCCAAAATTAACCTGAACATTCAGCCAAAAGACAGATGGTTTGAATTGTGAAGCAACATCATCAGCGGTGAGAACATGGAACAGGTTCCCATCAAACTTATTAGTTCGAGAATATACTCCTTGTGTCACTGCCCAGTAACAAGCAAACTTTTAGTTACTATATCAGAAATAATTACCCTCTATAATACTTTGGATTTCTAATCTAGAGTTTTGTTGTTACCTGCAAAACTGTGATATTACACAGAAACTTACACAAACAGGGATGCAAATACACATAAATAAATTAGATATAAGACAACATCACATTCTTGCTGAAGCCTAACTTGGAGTTCAATGGCCCCACCACAGTATCATGGCCACAAACTAGAAGAAGACTCACTATAAATGAACATATAAGGGAAAACCTGGTAACATAGTAAATGTGCAGTTAATAAGGTTTAATGAAATGCACTAGAGATGTCTTACATCGTCAATGAGAAAACTTCTATGTGCACATGGAGAGTGAAAAGTGAGTTTAAATCACAGATCATTCCACATAATGTAAAATACATACTGAAGAAAGAAGATACCCTTCACTTTCACTTATTCTATCTTTCTAGATGAAGTTGAAATTAAAATTCATCTGTAGTAGTAACTTGGGATAAATAAAATGTAATGATAGTTGGAGAATCAAGGTAATCACTATGACGCAAAAATTATTATTCAACCAATGAGAGTTCACAAATTCAGGAATAACCACTATCCCAAGACACAGGAAAAAAAAAAAAAAAAAACTAGTTGCTCTAAAATGTAACACCTTACAACATAGAAAACAAAGCCTCACCACATACAACAATATTCAATGCGACACTAAAGCATCATATTTGGTTCACAAGATGTTGACATGACCAGTAATAATATAAAGAAAAAAATGTTGAAGATATGAACTCACAGAAGACATTTGACAAGTCCTTGAGGGTAAAATCCACAGAGAAAAATCCCTTGGTTGGGGTCCCATTAACAAGGTAATTTTCTTCCTTATTCTTGAAAACACTTGATACGTCCGAAGCATTATCTAGCTTGATATCTGGGAAGCATATTCCAGCTCCATCGCTTGTCAGTTGCACATCACACCACAAGGCTACATTTGGTAAACTCGTAATCATTGCCAAACTGTAAGAGACTGAACTAGAGTCTGG
>JAYMTA010004283.1:0-12852 GCA_036897625.1 Pelargonium cotyledonis | reverse complement strand
CGAATCAAAATCGGCGAGCACAGAGCTATTCGCCGTTCCCGATCGTCACTGGAGTCTTGCAAATCTGGCCGCCGCCGCTGTTCAGATCGAACCAGGAGCTCCGCCTCGTTGTTGCTGGATCTCTTTGTGTGTGTGTGTGCGCGCGCGCGCATGCGTGCGTGCGTGCGCGTGTGTGTGACTGCCAAAGTGGGAGTGCAGGTCTCGCCGGAGCTCGGCCTCCATCTTTGTTCCGTTGTGTATTTTGTAAAATGGTGCTGGAAAATGTTTAAAAAAAAAAAAAAAAGCTCGGCGGAAACTTTAAATTTTCCGGCCACAGTATGAATTTTCCGGCGAAGATGATGAACATGTTCTTGATGAAGAAGAAGGGTAAATAGTGAGGGCAATGTTGGAATTAAAAAAAAAAATTGGTTATGTGCATGACACATGACTGAAATTTTGGAATATTTTGTTAACTTTAACGAAAAAAATAGACGGAACATTAAATAACATAGTACATGAGTGATAAAAGTTACATATTAAACTTTAAGATAAGTATGTGTAATAAACATATTTAAAATGGGTGATATATGTAATTTTCGCTGAAAAAATTTGAAGTAAAAATTGGTAAAGAAAAACTACATATATTTTTTTTAATTATATTTGTGTGTTATGAAGTGGTAGCCGTCAGATCTGCTCTCAAAGTCGAACATCAGAATCTCCTTCCCTTCTCCACTGTACATTCGTACTGTTACAGATCCGATCCTATGCTCAGATAGACTCACCAAAATTTCCGAGTTCAAAAATCTCTATTCTTCTTCCAATTCAAATCTCCATTTTCTACGCGCACACCTATTCGCTTCACTTCACAACCATTTGTCTTCAATTTCCTGCAAGGTTCTGGAACAATGTCCTCGTTTCTGCACCAGAGACCCATCCAGAACTTGTTCTCCAGTTCACGCCCAATTTCACCTCACTCCTCCTCCAATTCCCAAAGATCCATTTCGATTTTCAGCCGAACAAGCCTCTTGATATTGCTGTCTCTCATGGCCGTACTGGGCGTGCTCTCTCCTTTCACGGGCTTGACGGACGGAATGTTGTCGGCGTCCAGGCCATCCCTCTCCAAATGGCTCGACTACACGCTGGAACAAGCGGCGTCGTTCGTGGCCAAGAACGCGACCGTGATTGTTTGTGCCGTGAGCCAGCCGTACTTGCCGTTTCTCAATAACTGGTTGATCAGCATTACGCGGCAAAATCATCAGGACAAGGTGTTAGTTATTGCTGAGGACTATGCGACTCTCTATAAGGTGAACCAAAGGTGGCCTGGGCACGCCGTGCTCGTTCCTCCCGCTCCCGATGCTCAAACTGCCCATAAGTTTGGTTCTCAGGTATAGATGCTGTTTTCTGTTTCTTTTTGGTGGTGAATTACTGAATTGTGTATGTTCTTGTTTTGAGTCATGAAAGATGGAACAATTTAAGTTGTTATAAAAAGATTGTGATACATAATTCTGGCTAAGTTTTGATTCTCAAATGGATTTTAGTTAATGTCTGGAACTAATTAACTAAAATTGGGTTGACCAACTGTGGAGTACCTGATCAAAGCCATCATATTGTCATCTCCAAGACCATAGTTTTTCCAGTAGATACTTGTAGTTGTTTACCAGTTTTCAAGTTTGTTTAAAGTAGTGAGGTAAGGAAGAGTATCGAATGAAAAATTATTAGATGATCATTGCTGGATATCACTTGACATCAGTTCTGATGAAGAACATTACAATGACATTTCTAAAATTCTTGGTGATGTTTAATCTAGGGCTTTATTTGCTAAATGTCAGCTATTAGGTTGTTTAGTTTACATCTTAGTTTTATTGCTTTCTTGAACACGTCAGTGATATTTATGATAGAATAATATGTGATCGTGGTAATTGATTTCTGTGTTTTTTCTTGTTATAAACTTGGTTGAGTTTATGTACACAGGGTTTTTTCAATTTTACATCTCGAAGGCCTCGACACCTGCTGAATATTTTGGAGCAGGGCTATAATGTTATGTACAATGATGTTGATATGGTCTGGCAGGCAGATCCATTTCCCTATATGATTGGAAACCATGACGTGTACTTCACTGATGACATGACTGCAGTACGTACATCTATTTTATATGTGATGTTTGTAGCTCTAAATGTTTGCTGAACATGTGATGTTAAATCTTATCAAAGATGCTGGAAGCCTGGAATTCCCTCCTTCTCCATTTTGTAATGATAATGGTGCTCTCCTTTTTACATTTCATGCTTCAAATGTTTTGGATTAGTGCCAAAATCTACTCCTTAGATTAACTAGTCGCATAAAATTTAATTTTATCATTACTTGGGATTATTAAATTTTAATAATATTAAACCTGAAAAGCACCCAATTCTACCAACGTGGATGCTCCATTGAACTGTTGACGATGTTGCTATTTGCAATGCCCTTCACTACCTAGTACTTATTCAGCTATAGCCTGTTGGTTTTAACATGACACCGCAACTTTCTTTTCAGCTGTTTGCTGGGTTCTATCACAGAATTATTTTGAATAATCATTAGTCTGATTTATTTGCACCTGCTAAGATCAACCCAGAGGACATGCCTATTTCATTCACTGTTCTTGTTGGTTATAGTAAAGTCTGGTGCTGTTTTGGTTATTAGATTTATCATCCTTTTCCTCTTTGGGCAACCAGGTGAAACCCCTGAACCACTCTCATGATTTGCCACCTCCAGGAAAAAAAGGGCGGCCATATATATGCAGCTGCATGATTTATGTGCGTCCCACCGCAGGAGCAAAACTTGTTATGAAGAAGTGGATAGAGGAGCTTCAGGACCAGCCATGGTCCAGAGCAAAGAAAGCAAATGATCAGCCTGGTTTTAACTGGGCATTGATGAAAACTGCTGGACAGGTATGTTCTCACCTTTCGTGCATGCTTACTATTGCTTTTTTGGTGCATTTTCTATCCTATAACATACCCATTAACTTTATTTCAAAAAAGTTTGACTATGTTGAATTTGTTGGGGTAAGCACAAATATAGAAGGTCTACCTGTTCTGTATGATAACTATACTGGTCGAATTGAGGCTCATATCGTGATTTAATAGTTGTATTTTGTGAATCGTGAATCGTATGGTTCATGAAGTTATACGAGATAGGTATAAATACAAAGATATATGTCATGGCTTTGCATTCTGTATGCTAACCTTCTTAGCATTATGTAAATACCTGAGACCTTTGTGAAAATTTTGAGAAGCAAGAAGCTTAGAAGGCAGTGGAACTGTGCTATGCTAGCGGTAAAATATCTAGATTTAGCAGTAATAGAACTCTTAAAACAACTAGGAAATAATTGGTTGAAATTGATGAAGTCACCATGGGTCCCTCTGTATTGCATTTGGGTGCTAAGATCCACTAAAAAAACTCGTCATCTATGAATTGATTGAACTATAAATATTCACGATTCAGGTGGTTTGGATTGCCTTAATCATGATTCAATGCACAGTTTTGTACAACTAATGGTTCACCCTCAGGTTCATATTAGTTTAGGCCGGATTAAAATCGAACCGAGGTTTGAACTGTAAGGTTTGCATGGTTCCTACGACCATATGCTGAACTAATATGGTGAATCATGCTTGCATTCCCCATTGAGGCTACTTTCTTTTAAGGCTTGATGCATATGTTTCAAAATATCACATTAGAACTATCTTGTACAAAGCCAACTTACTTTTTTCTTTACAAAAATCAATGTATACCAAATGCCTTCTTGTGTTAACCTATTAGGAAATATTATAAATTAGTATCTTTCAAAAAATTGACATTTTGGTTGTGATTGGACTATTTTTTCCAAATCAAATTCCAAGTCTGATACGGTGTCGTTCCAAGTCTTCTTTTTTAGAGTCGAGGTCAATGTATGATCCAGGTACAAGTCAAGGTCCAAGTTAAGTCCAAAGTCTGAGTTTAGTCCAAGGTCCGAGTTAAGGTCTGTCTTAGTATCAGTGACGTCATCAACCCAGGTCCTGCATAATCCTGCGCAAGGTAGTGCAATGTTAAACTGAGTTCCAGGAGTGATCCCAGGAAGCAGCCTCCGGTATTAGGATAAGATTCTCACACAAACAGTTTATAGAAATTAGAGACTGAATTGGTGCTCCGTGATCCGTTCAAAAAGTTAAGAACACACGAAAAACACGATGAACACTCAAAAAACACGAAGAACACTCAAAGAACACGTAGAGAGAGTTTCGGTTCAGTAATATTAGTACTAAAATGATAAAAAGTTGGACTTTTTCACGGGAGGCGTTAGTGCCCTATTTATAGTTTCCGGCTTACCTGTCACGGGTCGTCCGGTGTCACGGGTCTGATCGCAGGAGTTCGGTCCTCTTTGAGCGCACACTTCCTTGAGCGTGGACTTCTTTGAGCGTGGACCTCTTTGGACGTGAACCTCTATGAGAGAGAAGCTCTCCGAGCGCGAACCTCTTTGAACGCGGAGATGAGGCGTGAAACAATGGCGCGGAGCGTGCGTGGACCATGGTCGTGGAGCATGGCGCAATTAATGGCGCGGACCATGGTCGCGGAGCGTGCGTGGAACATGGTGCGGACCGTGCGCGGAACATGATCGCGGTCGGAGGGTGTTCTCTTGAAAAGAGAAATAAAATATTTAATGTTGGAATGGTGGCGGCTTGGAGGCTTGGTCTCATTTATTTGGAGTGACATGAGGGAGCGCGCACGCGCGTTATATATAGAGAGAATAAAAATATGGAGTCCTGTAGAGGGAGAATTAAAATATGGAGTGCTAGAGAGAGATAGTAAATTTGGAGTAACCTTATGTATTAGAAAGGAAGGAAGAGGGAAGAGAGGAGAGAATAAAATATTGGGGAGTCTCATGAAGCTTGCATGCGAGCTATGCTTTGGAGAGGGGGGAGAATAAATTGTCTTGGCTCATGTCTGATAGTAGATGGAATGGTGTGGGTGAGGAGGTGGCGAAAACTTAATGGCTGGAGAAATGAGTGGAGCTCGCTTGATCCGTTTGGCTACGAAAATAAGACAAAACTACATGAAGAATGGAAGAGAGGAGCGCGCCAAACAGGACCAAAGAAGGCATAGTGGAGGACAGGTGTCAGCTTCACGCTGCACCTCGCGCACGTGTGCCACACGCCTTTTTTTCCTCCGTCTTGTTTTGGCCATTCCGGGTTTGTTTTAAGTGCAATTCAACTTCCGTTTGAATGGTTGTGCTCCTCGCATTTTTCTCTTCAATATGAATATAGTGTTGGATATTTTTGGAGTATTTCAATTTCGGACCGCTTTGACCGGTTCGGACTGGCTAACCACTTTTTTCGTCTAACTAGGAGTGCCAAGTATCGATCTCTTATTGGAGAATTTACTTTTTATTTTTTATGAGCCAAGCCAATTTATTCTCCCCCTCTGCAAAGCATAGCTCGCATGCGAGCTGAGACTCCCCAATATTTTATTCTCTCATCTCTTCTTTCCTTTCCAATACATAAGATTACTCTAAATTTACTCTTTCCCTGTATAACACCCCATATTTTTATTCTCCCCCTATAGCGCTCCATATTTCATTCTCTCTATATAGCGCGTGTGTGCGCTCCCTCTCACACCACTCCAAATAAACGAGACCAAGCCTCCAAGCTACCACCATTCCAACATTAAATATTTTATTTCTCAAGAGACCACTTTCCGTCCGCGATCATGTTCCACGCATGCTCCGCACCACTCTCCGTGCTCAAAGAGATCTGCGCTCAAAGAGCACCGCGCTCGGAGGGCTTCTCTCTCAAAAAGGTCCGCTTCCAAAGAGGTCCGCGCTCAAAGAGGATCGAACTCCTGCGATCGGACCCGTGACACTAGACGTCCAAAAGTCAACCGTGGCAGGTAAGCCGAAAACTATAAATAAGGCCTCGAGGCCTCCCGTGAAAAGGTCAGACTTTTTTATCATTTGAGCACGTGTAATACTAAACCGAAAACTCTCTACGTGTTATTCGTGCTTTCTTCACTTTTTAACGGACCACAGAGCACCGATTCAGTCTCTAGTTTCCATAAACTGTTTGTGTGAGATTCTTATCCTCGCGTCGGAGGCTGTTTCCTAGGATCACTCATGGGAGCGTTACCTTGCGCAGGATTATTCGGGACCTGGGTTGATGACGTCACTGATACTAAGACAGACCTTAACTTAGACCTTGGACTAAGCTCGGACTTAACTTGAACATTGACTTGTACCCGGATCATACCTTGACCTTGACTCTGGAAAAGAAGACCTGAAACGACACCGTATCAGACTTGAAATTTGATTTTGAAAAATAATCCAATCAACGTGAAATGATTTAACCACCGTTATTTACTTGTTTAATTATTTCTCTTTAAATCTCTCCCATTCTTAATTATTCCTCCTTTTAAACTTGCTTTAATGTTAGTTACAACTTCTTCTCCTTCCCCAAACAGAATTTTACAACACTCGTTTTTTATGTTGAAATTGATTGTCCTGCGAAAAGAGTTTGAAACATGAGCCAAAATTTAAACTCTTAAATTCGAACAAACTTTTAAGTTTTGAAAGGAGCCCAAGATAAAAATGTTCCATACTCTAAATTTTTATCATCTCAACATTGATTACCACTCCAAGAAACCCAAGAAAAAACACAGTGCATTCGGACGAGCACTGTCCGTTGCTTGTTTTCACCTTCGGACATAGAGTGTCCAATGTACATTGTTAGGATTTGAAACAGAGGACAAGGTAGAAACAGAAATAGAATACGATAAAAATAACCAATGATAATTCAAAAAGTTATATATCATGGATGATGATAACGAGTGGTGCACATAGCTTTGCATATGGCAATGGAAATTAGTCATGTTGAGGTAAGACTTTCGTACCTGCGGACTGCAGAGCAGAAGGTGTGTGTGCTAGAGCATCTGAGACTTCTTCTGGAGGTATAGTAGGATTGGTTGAAGGTTCTAGCGGGTCATGAATGGTATTTGAAGTGGAACATCTGATGGTATGTGAGGTGGGAATACATGGAAGGATTAAAAGGAGGAATTCAAGATAGAAGGTTGCGAGAGGACTTTAGATATAGATCGAGGAGTTCAGGAGTGGAAAAGGACAGTGTTAGAAAAAGGTGATGTCTGCCAAAAATAACACTTTTGAGATGAGAATAGCAAGAAAGAAATATTTTTGATGTAGTGAGTAGTGAATTTATCAAGACTTATGGATAATTATGGACAAATTAGGTGCAACCCAAGTCACGAGTGAAAGCAAAAAGTGTGTTTTAGAAAGATTTTAAAGAGATTAAGGAACCTGATTATGTACCATAGATGAAAATATTCTATTTATAAAAAAAAAAGTAGTGAGAAAAACATTAACATGAAAACAAAGATGAACATGGTTGTGAAGGAGTAAGGTATGAGTTGTTTCAATCAAGTGTATTATCTTACTGTCAACAACTCCATCTTGTAGGGGAGTGTAAGAACATGAGTATTGAAACGACATACCTTGAGATAACATATATGTATTAAAGGGATCAAAGAATTATACTTGAGAATTATCACCATGCAAAATACAATTAGTAATGGAAAATTGTGTTTTAACTTGGCACAAAAGGATATAAAATAATGCAAAATGATTATTCGTAGTAACAACTAAGTGCATCTTGAATATTCATCAATAAGTCTTTAGTTTTGAAGCCCTAAAATTTAGAAGACTTGGTTTGGGTGAGCCCTAAACGCATGTATGAACTGAGTCAAGGGGAAATTAAGTCCATTTGTTACTATGTTTGGGAAATCAACTACCAGTGTGTTTCCCAAGTTGAAACCATCTTCTAAAGCATAATGTGGGGTGACCATAGGGGTTGTGCAGAAGGGAAGGAAACTTAGCATATGGGTGTACACAATGAAGTCAGATTGCAGGTTGATGGAATAAGAGGCTCTATGACTCACGTCCTGCGTCAATCATTGATTGGAGTGTCACCGGGGAAAAAAGGTTGCCACTTGCCGGAAAGAAAATTTGAAAGAGGAGAAAAAAGCTAAAAAAGAGAGTTTGGGAAATTCTGATGCTTGGTTCTGATACCATGTGGAATTTTTTGTTTATTTCTCAATCATATACTACACAAAGGGGTACAGTATATTGAACTTTCTTAATTCTAAACTAGTAAAGTAAATTAATATATAATCAATTTACATAAACACAGTTCAACTCTATGAATGTCACCAAATTCCATTAGCTATAGCTGATAAGGGTGTGCTAAGTACGAAGAACTGGAGTTTATTTATCAATATACAGGTTGATGGAAGAAAGGAAGATTGTTTTCTCATGCTTATAAAACAAGTTACTTTTAATTTTTAAAGATTAGGTTTCTCAAAATAAAATAATATGTTGACATGAATGTTATGTGTGCAATGCAGGTGGATCTGTACCTGCTACCCCAGGTAGCGTTCCCAACAGGAGGATTATACTTCAAAAACAAAACATGGGTTAAGGAAACCAAGGGAAAGCATGTTATCATCCACAATAATTACATTTTAGGTTTTGAGAAGAAGATACAACGATTTCACGACTATGGCCTGTGGTTGGTAGATGATCACGCGCTGGAGTCGCCTCTTGGTAGTTTATGACAATTTTTTCCTCTGCAGAAGTAAGCAGTGTCTTGTCAAGCTAATGTTGCTTGCGAGTGGACTCATGACATCATTTTACCCGCGGCATGGAAGGGCACTATTACTACAAATACTCATTTTTCTCGAGGCCAATATATTGTTTTGTTTGTTTTGTATGCATGTGTGTTATGGCATAAGCCTCACTTCATAGAATGACTTGTAGCTAAATTTTTTTTTGTTGTGTAATATCCAATGTAAGTGAGATGGGTTATTTTGAACCCCTCCCAGTATTGAAATGTATTTTGGAACAGTTACAATCAATTACACTCATTTTACTGAAATGGATTGCGCAGAATCGATTAGAGAAACAAGAAGACAAACACTATTTTTCGCCTATTAGGTCTTTCACAGCAATTGCTCTCAAATCGACCTTTGAAGAGCAATTTAAGAATTTGAAACATTTAAGAAGTCGAGTTTCACAAGAAATGTAGGAAACTTCTCAAGCAAATAAAATCATGTATTACACTCATAATATACGATGTGCTACTATATATTTACATTCAAGTAAGTTCCGTACAGCAATATTGTCACGAGAATACTTACATTTACATTCAAGTAAGTTCCGTACAGCAATATTGTCAAGAGAATACTTACAAGTAACTTATGCTCGAGTTATCGAACAAATGATTCTATATCAACCCCAATATTTACTAATACAACATGTCCTGTCCACAACATAAACAAAATTTGACAAGGGCTCTAACAAAACTACCCACCCTCCTCATTTTTTACTGCACATCTTTTATTGAAAACGTAGGTACTGAAGAAGAGGACAGCTCAAAATAAGTTGGCTTTGCAGTTGAGGGGCAACCAAGAGACTGAATTAACTCCTGCACAGCTAGCATATGGAACTTAGGGGGTGAATTGATAGCAATATTGTCAACTCGGTGCTCGTAGATTTTTCCATCCTTGTCAAGTTTGTACTCAGATGTACCATCAAACCGGCCACGACTCTCCCATGGGACTCGGGGAATGCCATGGACAGTCCAGCGGACCATTATCACATTCTCTACAGGCTGCCATACACTCACAATGTCCACCCACAATGCCTTGAAAAAGATCCGACCATGGAACCGAAGTGCCCAAAAGATTGATTTGTAGTTCTCGATGCCCATAAAAGTATTCATGGGATCTTTAAAGACGATGTCATCCCTGTGAACAGCACAACATATGCATCAAAACGTGACGAGTGTGAGAACTGAAAAACCAAGCAAATGGTCACTCATATGCAAGCATTTGGATGGAAAGGAACTAATGAAAAGCATATTAACAACACATAAATTGCTAGTATATTGATGAGAAACCAATCTCTTTGTTTCAGAAAATGAATTAATGTATTAAAAAATTCAACATTCCCAAACCTATAATAAGATATCATCTCTAATCTGTCTGCAACTCCCATACAATAATACAAGTGATCTTATCTATACTATTGAATATTGAATAATTGAATCTTGAAGTAAATCTAGATGTTCATATAAATGAATACAACCAAACATCCTCTTATTATCCATCGAACCATTGAGCACATATATATTGAAAAAAGGTTATCAAAGGCACTTGATTTAATAGTTTCCATTTGAAGCCAAAAGCATAAGCTGGTAGATGGAGGGCCCGACGTGTATATCAACTGACGACAGACTTCACATTCTTTCAATGTGAGATATATTAACACGCTCTGATACCATGTTAAACTTGACTCCAATCCGAAAGTTTAAGCATATAGATAGAAGGCCCAACGTATATACCAAGTGTGGTTTATAGACTTAACATTCTTTCAACGCGGAATACATTAACATAACTAATGGCACCAAAGAAGACACAAGGTTAATCAATTTCCACTTTCTTTCTTAGCTTCCCCTAACTGACCCCAAAACAGCTCTCTTGTTTTCCAAATTTCAGACCTTAACATCATAAATAAAATTTTCCGTTCCCTTCCAACATTTTCTCACATACCAAACACAAGCTAACTAAAACACTTCAATCTCTTTGTCTACCTTTCAACCTTACAAAAACACAAAAGCTTTACGAATCGTTAAACCAAAGAAGCAACAACAGATGAAAAATTCAAACCTGTAAATTCCGAGATCAAGCTCCCTGTAAAAGAGCTCAGGAAATTCCTCCCTCAGAGTTCGAATTGCATAACCCATATTCACATAATAATTCCGCTTCTCCTCTTCCTCTCTGTTCTTCATCGAACCCGGCTTCACCAGAGCTGAAAACTGTCCGTACAGCCTCACATTACCGTCCAATTCCGAAGTCCTGGCTTCGCATTCCTTAATCCTCGAACAAACCCTAAACCTAGCTCTACTCGTAGACCCGAATTCATCCCCTTTCTTCAAAAGCGCTACGTTAGGGTTAGGGCTAGGACTGGACAGAAGCTTCGCCGGGTAATCGACGGGGCGGTAGCAAGAGAAGGACGTAAGTTCCGGTGACAAGATGGGGAAAGCCATCGGGAGTTGATTTCCGGCGAGGCTGATGAGGTAAAAAAGTTGAGATCAGAAGAAAATCACGGTGGAAATGCCATTTTTTTTTATTTTCCCGAGAAAATTCAAGAGGATTATATTGAGAGAAAATGAGAAGGAAAAAATGGAGAATGGAAATCCTGTTTGGATAATACGGAATGTATTTTTCGTTTTTTGGATAATCGGAAATATCAGGGAATTAAATTGGGAAAATAAAAAATAAAAAGTGATTGGTAGCTGCAATAAGGTTACATCATTAGGGGTAAAATTGGAAATGAAATGTCTAAAAAGACAAAAGTTAAGCGTTTTCGTGAGGTGGCCGATCTCTGGCTCTCCACGTATTGACCTGTATGTGGACTGAGTTTCAGTTAAACTCTTTTTTCAGTTTTGTTCCTTTTTTGGCCTTCCTGGAAAAATACATTTATTGATGTGCCACTTGCTATAGACTAGATTTCCATTATTTCATGTGGTAGAATTTTTATGCCAACCAATTTTCTAATTTTTTTAAACTTTTTTTTTTCTTGTAGTATTAATTACCAACACAAACTATTGGTGTTTGTTGAAATATTGGGTTTTGGATTCCGGGTAGAACTGATTAATTATAGGGTTTGACAGAATATTATGTTCAGTTCATCAAATATTCAAAAAGTGTCGTTTTACACCAAACGGGTGGGTTAACTATTAAAAAGTTGTTTCAGCTTAATCTGAGATTTCGAGTTCAATTATTAGGGAATGTAGCAGCGTTAAAACTTGGTAGGGAGAGCTTTTCCATCCTTGTGGTTCTACCCGGATCGAAAGCGGATTAGTCTGAGTGTGATAAAATGACTTAAAGATATCAACCGCGAGTTTGCGGACCCACTCAAGAATCTCATGGTTTAGACAAAAAACATGTCGTTTTAGTTTTAGAATTATACAATGGACTATTTTTGTCTAAAACTTTGTCTCATGCAACATTTGAATCTAAAGTATCATTCATGCGGCTACATTTTAGTCCATTAATTAGTTCATTCTTTTAACGGAAGTAGTTAGTTTATGCTCATACGAACCAAAATTTAACAACAAAATTTAAAACTAGTTAAGTGGAAATGATGTGGCACGTCTATGAATAATAGTTGATAACAATCTTTCTTATTACCCTTTAAAATTTGATTTTACATTTATATGGTTTGACCGAGGTGTACAGAAAAAACCGAAAACCTGGCAGGCGACCTATCAATCTGATTGTAGCAACACCTTCAAACAATCTCTTGAAGTTAATATAACTGCTCACTTTTCGGTTTGGCTAAACCCAACTTGTCAAAGAGCAGCCCACAAATAACCCACCTGTCAATCACTATTAGGTTCGCCCGACCACTTGACTAAGTTATTTCGCTAAGTTAACTGATTCATTTTTATTGATTTTTTTTCTGTCATTGATTAGGTTTCAACGATCTTCACTCTTTTGATTTGTATTTTCTTAAATCTCATTAATATTAAAAATGTATATTCTTTCAAGTTTTAACTAAACTAGATTGTTTTCCCGGCGATGCTCGGTTTTGTGTCTTATTTTTATCATAGTATTAATTTAATATTTAATTCAATTTATATAACTTTATTGCTATTATTAATAAATTATTTAGTCTTCTGAAACGTGTAATCAAAGGTAGTTATCATGTCTTCTGCGTATTACTATTAGAGTAAAATGTGTATCAGTTGACTGATATAACTTTATATCAGTTACAACTTAATCAAGTCAATGAGGTGA
>JAYMTA010004282.1:0-12856 GCA_036897625.1 Pelargonium cotyledonis | reverse complement strand
GAGTGCGGGACAAAGCGAGTGGGAGGGGGAGGAGGAGAAGCAGGCGAGCCAGGACATGGGGGCTCGCTTGGGAGAGTGAGTCTCGGTTTGGGGGCAGTGGGAAGGAGTCCCACTGCTCGGTCCTCCACTGTGGGGTGGAGGGAGGTGCGGGTCCGTTGCGGTTTCCTTCAATGTTGCAGTGCACGAGCCTTGTCGAATCTTTGTTAGGATTCAGGATGCCTGGATTGGTTAGTGAGTGCAGTTAGCCACATTGTTGGTCATTTTATTGTTTTTCTTGGTTTGGTCGGTCAATGTAGCAGTGCACAAGCCTTGTCGGATCTCTCTTAGGATTCGACATGCCTGGATAGGATAGCGTGTGTAGATTGCCACATTGGTGGTTTTTTGTCGTTTTATTTGATGTGTTTTGTTTGGTTGTTTGGATTAGGATGTGGGCCTCTACAGTGTGAATCAGTGACTCTGGAGTCTGTATTAGCAGTACTTTAAGTTCTTGTTTGGTTCTTATACGTAGTCAGAGTTGATCTCTGTATTCCGTATTTTTGATTCAATAAAGTAACTGGGTTACTCATCAAATAAGTTAGCTAATATTATTTTCAATTCCATAATTATTTTTTCTATTTAAGCTTTTTATTATTTTTTATTATTTTATTTTGCGAAATCTGTGTTATCATTCAGAGCCACTAGTCATGTAAATGCAACTCGTAATCCAATCCCAAGCTCCTGGTCTCTCTTCTCCCAATGGCCACGCTTCGTCTCAACCTTCACCGCTCAAAAAATCTCCATCTCTGTCCTCTCTAACCACCACACTCTGTATCTGAGACCAACCCAAGCCATGTCTCTAGCTCCCACCACCCACCCATCTCTCTATTCCTCACCCCCATTGCTCAGAACTCTCCAATCCAAGCTAAACCCACCTCCCTTTTCTCAACCCAAGCTCTTCACTTCCACCAAAACCTTCTCCTTCCTCACCGCTACTTCTTCTTCGCTCTCTTTCTGCAATACCCACCTCATAAAGCCGTCGACTTTCGCTGTAAATGCCTCGGAAACCGAGTCCCCGGAGACCAGCGGCAAGGGAGGTGAAGAGCCAGAGCTTTTGGAAGAGTACGAAGTGGAAATTGTGCAGCCGTATGGACTGAAATTCTTCAAGGGACGGGATGGTGGGACTTACATTGATGCCATTGCTCCCGGAGGCTCGGCTGACAAGACCAAGATGTTCACTGTTGGTGATAAAGTGCTTGCCACAAGGTTTCAATCTCAGTCTTTTCTGTCAATTGTGAATCTTATGAGGGTTTTTGTTTTGGGGCTTACTAGGTGTTGCATGCTATGTATAATCTGTTTGCTTGTGTCTATAATTTGTTGATATTCGATATGTTCAAACAATTAGAGGTCAGTTTAGCTAATTGATGAGTGATCCGCTAGTATGTTCAAAGAAGATATTGAGAGAGACACGTTCGTTGGGATTACCGGCCACCTCTTGTTTATTAATCTTAATGGTGTAACGAATGTGCATAGTAGAAAATATACGAGATTGGGTTGCCAGCCAACTCAAGAACTATATTGAATGTGCTGGTTGAGAGCTTTAGGTGCTTTGATGATTGTATGATGGGTGAGAAAATTCTAGATTAAGGCAACGAGTGAACATGACCTCTGATACCTAATCAAGGGCGAGGTTGATGATTAACCGTCCACGTATTTGCAATATGGTATTCACAAGCTGGTAGTGTGTAGGACTAATTTATAGGTTAGTTTGATTTGTAGTTAGTTTGCTGGATAATCCACCCAATGGGAAGTCTATAGATTTATCCTTCTTAACCGAAATATAGTTCCAAGTATTTTCAATTTTATTGATGATTGAGATGTGGTTATGGTTTTCTTTAGCATTGCTGTATACATAGGTACTTTAGTTCTTAAAATCAAGTTGTGCAATCTTATCTCGACTTTGAAGAAGTTTATGGTTGAGGATGTGATAAAGGTCTCCTATTTTGTATTCAGTGCAGTTTTTGGGACGGAAATATGGCCTGCTGCAGAGTATGGGAGGACAATGTATACCATTCGTCAGAGAATTGGCCCATTACTTATGAAAATGCAGAAGAGATATGGTTGGTTCTGCTCTGTTTCTTGCCTTGTAAATTTTAAATTATCCTCAATTTAACAATTCTAAAGATGGCATCCAAGAAATAAGAACTAATTGAAGCTTATTGAGCTTCATTCCTACTCAATTTAAGATCATTAATTGCGATTGTATTTTATATCGCACTGTTAATTTGGTATCATATATTTTACCCCTTTTTGCACATTTTGGCAGGAAAAATTGATACTGGAGGTGAACTAACAGAAAAGGAGATAATCAGAGCTGAGAGGAATTCTGGTGTAGTTAGTGATAAAGTGAGGGAAATTCAGGTAAGCATATTCTTTACAACTTGGTAATTTGAATTCTGGTGCCATTTTTTTTTACTGTTTATTGTATGTGTTTCTTCCTTCTGCAACAAGAATCTTTTTAGCAACAAAAAGTTTTGTATTATATCCATAACTTGCAATCTCTTTCAGATGCAAAATTACTTGAGGAAAAGGGAACAGAAAGAAAATAGGGAAAGAGACCTTCGTGAAGGGTTGCAACTTTACAAGTACGTTCATCCAATTTAACTTGCTCCATTTCTATTCTCTTTCCAATGTTTTAATCTTTTTTGTCACCTTTTCCAAACTTATAGTAACATATTGCATCATCATTTTGGCTCGTTTTGTCTAAATTTAGCACTTCAAAGAATTTTCTTATTATTTTGAAGGAAATAAGATGTATTAATATTTTGAACTCTGCTTATTTTCTATTTCATATGCTTTATGTGGATCATTCATCTTTCAACACTCTAATTTTCTTGCTGGTTCTAAAGAGGATTCTCGAGCTAACATTTGTTTTTGGGTTAACTGATAAAGGAGTGGCAAATATGAGGAAGCATTGGAGAAATTTGAATCTGTATTGGGATCAAAACCTGATTTTGATGAAGCTTCAGTGGCAAGTTACAATGTTGCATGCTGTTATTCTAAGCTTAATCAGGTTTGACTCTTATTTTTAATTCTCTATTAGCAGAATATTCATTGCACCAATATCAAGTTATCAGAAGCCTCCAATGTGCCATTGATTTTTGTTTTTTCCTGTTCATTGTTTCAAGATTATATTGGTTATGTTCATGAGTACAACCGTACGTGTGTACATAAACACTCGGAAACCACCCGAGCCTGATAGACGTGAACAAATCAAATGTTCCCACTTTGTTTACAAAATGACCTTTCCCATATCCCACAATAGAGAGAGCATGGCACCATGGGTCGCCTTGTTATTATATATTTTATATTTTTCAACCATTCGAATTTTATACTATGCCAACTCTTCAGTAGATTCATGTATAGCTATTGACAAAATCCCGTAGTGGGTTTACCTAAGAACAACTCATGCTACTTCCAGAAATTACGCTGTTGATTTAGGATAAGCTCAATATCATATGATCCCATTTTCTGTCACTCAAAATTCCTATTTCTCATTCATTTGTATTGTTTCCCCTAAATTTATGTAATAGATTCAAGCTGGGCTCTCTGCACTGGAGGATGCCATGTTGTCAGGTTTCGAAGACTTCAAGGTAAAAGAATATAATATAACAGAACATGAAAATAACAAATATCTAAGGTTATTCTAAAATATGAATCCTACAAGCATCTGAAATTGTTTCTACTGTGACAGAGAATCCGGACAGATCCCGATCTAGACAATATAAGAAAATCTGAGCAATTTGAACCTCTTCTGAAAAGGTTTGATGAATCGTTCATCAATGAGAATGCCATCAACGCCATTAAGTCTCTATTCGGCTTCAACAAGAAATAGAGCCGCTCACTTGAGGAATAGAAAGAGCTGAGCTGGTAAACTCTGCATCATAGCTTAGACAGGAATTGGCCATTGCCGGCCATCCGGTGCCTCATGTTTTTATTTTCTTTTGTATGATTATGTCTATAGCTTCACTCCAGATTCGGAGGAACCTCCATGTATTTTTGAACATTTGTTGCTCACCTAAATGTATCCGACTATGGTTCATTTTTTTCACAGAATAATAATCGAACAGAACTAGACAAGAAGTACGAGTGTTCAAGTTTATATGGAACAGAGATCGAGTCCTGTAATTATTTCGAATTATGAGACCATGTAGAGAACTTGAAATTGGAGACGGACTAGTCCTGAAATAACTAAATGATGATTTCTAGCAATTGGAGACGAGTGATAACAACTTGTTGCTTGACCTACAAGTTACCATTAACATTTATCAATCACCATGCACACACACTGAGCTTGAAACTAGTCATCATCATACATGTAAATTGACCAGAAGAATAGCATAGAATATATCCTTAAAATAACAAAATATTTTCCCTCCTACTCTTTTCTTTTTGTTTGGTCTACGACATGGGAAAATCGAAAAGGAGCTCGGAAAGATATTCCCACCAAATTGATGGCTGCAATAATATCTACATGACTTCCAATGCAAACTTTCTGTTAACAGAATAGGCCCTTTTCACAATGCTTGCTCTACCAATACATTATGCAATCACCAACCAGGCCATCTGCTTCAGTCAAAATATGCCCCTACTGTATAATAATACAGATCCCATAAGCTCAACAGGCTCTACATCTTCACATTTATGTCTCTACAATGTGGATCCCATGTCATGTAACGTTTTCTTTATAGAAACTGGAACTGAAAATCATCTTTCGTCTCTTCATAAGAGGTTGAACACATTTCAGCCCTTTTATTGTTTTCAGATTGAAGCTTCAAAATATTGTAAAAGGAAAGCTGTGATAAAAGCTTTAGCTCAAAGCTCATGTTTACCTGCTTTATTACAGAATTTACAGGGACGCCATCAAACAATTCAACCTAAGGTCAAAAGAAAAGTTAGCTGCACTGCCCCAAGAAAGGCCAAAAACACTTGAATATCACATTATGGCAATGAAAAATGAACAAGAAATGTAATCAGACCTGTAAATTATTTCTTCAGACTATTGCTGGAGAGGACTTTCTTCCCATATGGGCTGGTTCGGAGCACGGGAACAAGAGGTCTTATAGCATCAACCAACGCAGCTTGAAGAGCTCCCTGCTTAATAAACAAACATATGACCAATCAAATACAGCAAAGAAGCCTCATATAATGTTTTGAACCCAACATCTAAAATATGAAGAGAGTAATAAGCTGTCAATGAAACGGATGATAAACTCTACATTATTATATTGAACATATGTTTCGTTGGCAAAATTGGCATCTTCCTGTTGTATTAGCTACTTAGTTGATACTTGATAGTCACCAAATACATAGCCAAATAGAAACATCATAAACCTTATATGACCATTGTAATTACTTGAACGTAGTAAAGCTATGATAAAAGTAAAGGTTAATTAAAAGCATTACAACTAGGAGAGTCCTCCATAGAGCAATCATATCAGTTAAGCTATCATATCCTGATGCTTTCCATATGTGTGTTACTTCCATTAGTGAGTACAAATCAAAGTACCTCACATTTCCCATTTTACCAGGCTTCCATTCCTATACTTTAGTTTAAGTGACCACCTCAAACTGGTTATATTATGCCTATTATAAGAAGCAGTAGTTATAGAACAGTATCAAGGTGATGGAACAGCCTCGTGAAAACGTCTAATACTCCTAATTTTATGGGGGAATATAGTTCTTGGTTTAGACCCAAGTACAATTAACTAACCTTTGATTGATTCAATGCTGCTTGGATAACATAATTTCCGTAAGGGTCTTGCATGATGTGATCCAATCGAGGATTATTTATCAACTCTCGGATAATACGAGCACGGCGTTCTTCACCGGCACATTTAAGGCATTTCTCTACTACATTACTGCTATACTTCTGCATGGACAAGTCCCCAAAGTTTCCTACTAAGTGGTCAAGAATATCCTCTGTTGCCCATGGAAGCCGCAGGTCAAACACAAATTGCACAACATAGTTCCTGCATACCAGAAGTTTATATTGTGAAGCTAGATACTACTAAAACCCAGAAATGAGGAGAAAAGGGCATTTGGATCCTAAATTAGAGCACATGTTGAAAAAAAATCTTCGACAAAAATAAATGAAAATTTTGTGATCCCATGTCTTGGAAGACATCCTTATCCATTGCAATATCATTTGACACTAAGTCATCCAAAAGAAAGCAGACAGTAAAGCATTATAGCCACACATGTGGCACAAACATAAGCGAGCAAAACACACCATATTTTGAATCAACCCGGAAAGTTCCATAATGATAATCAGCAGCATGAAGAATCCACTATTTCCAGTAAATATATTTCATGAAAAACACTTCGAGTCTTTTATATGTCACGTTCTAGCAAACTTGATTATATTTACCATTTTCCATGTTCCTTGTTATCAAAGAAGCTATATAGCAAAAATTTATATGTGCCTAATGACAAACAAATTTTAGTCCAATAATACTCGACCTAACAAAACCTCATAGTTATAGGTTGGCTACACAGATATATGTTAAGTCATAGCACACCATCACGATGAGATTCAATGATGGCGGGTGGAGAGAAAGAATGGGATAAAGAAAATTACCCGAAGGGATCTTGGGAAAGAATTAGAGCATTTGCACTGATCTCACAAATTAAACGTCGTCTTTGTTCACCTTCAGAATGGCTAAGGCATTTCTGAAGCACACAACAACCATGCCGGTCTGTTGCAAGCTCAACACAATTGGCACTTGCTGCTTCAAAAAGGAACTGTTGAAATCATCACAAGAGTTTCAAACTTGATGTAACATTTGCTTAAAGCCTAAATTGAAATGAATTTTTATTTTCATATTGGCATTATATAGGATACATTTATGTGTAGAAAGTCTATTAACTAAATAGGGAAAGATATAAGGAGGAGTTCATATGCACTTCGAAGAAAAAAAAAATACAAGATGAAAAAGAGATGCACCAGAAGAGTTCCATGCTACAAGATTCAAATATTATAAACTAGAATGATGAGATTTCATGAAATTTTGCAACGGTCTTGATATGCAATGGCAATATGGAACTACACCAGTGCTTCAAACGAAGTTGTCATTCTAATTTATGTGTAGTAATTATCTTTCATTATTTCTGTTTCAAAGCTACCAGAAAATATTTTGACTTTCAAAATGGTAGCTAATGCCAGCAAAATTATTAGTATCTCATAAAATAAATAAAATAATATCATTTACCACTTTGCAATAATGGGCTTCTCTAAAGCACAGTTTATGTAAAGTATTGCAACTGCACAACTAAGCATAAGATGTGAAACAAGTAATCTAGAATTGCATAATATTTTATCTATCTTTCATGAGTAATGACAAGAAGGTAGACAACAAGAAACAGATCAAAGTCTACGGAAGAAAGCAAGCAATTGAGAAGCTTTGGTCTTTTATCAGAGTAAAGCCTCTTTCTTGGGGAGGGTGTTGAAAATAGTACTTTAGTATAAGAGACCTTCATAGAATTTGGAATTCATAACTTTATATCCTTCATCATTCCTATCGTATATTAGGCCTTTTAAGTATATACAACGCACAAACTAATGACAGTTTATAGATTGATGAACCTACCGAATCATCAAAACGAGATCAGCAAGTTGCAGGAACAAATTTACGTCCTATTCCCATATTGCCCTAGTTTAAATATCTCATAGTTCACTCACAGCTCCCAAATAATGGGCAAATATTATGGACTACTTAAACTCCTGAAGCACTATTAACAAAATATAACTTTGAGTTGTTCAAATCAACACTCGAATCAACATTTCGGATGTATCTATGGTGGCTTTAACATTTTTTCCTGCTCAAGGTATCCGATCAGCACTTATCAGTACTAAGTACTAATATTTATTGGCATGTATTAATCAGATATTCAGATGTCACTTGTTCTCATCCCTTTTCCATTCACTATTCAACAACCACATCACGGGTACCCTTACAAACATCAAAACAGTGGTTGCTTATCCAGAAATATCTTCATGTTCAAAGAAGTTCACTGTTGTGTTCAAATTTGTCAGTTTCTTGCTACCCCAACCATTGTGGTTTGCAAAAAATCCTAGTACACTCCACTAGACGAAAAGATGAGATCCTACTTCAATCAACAAAACAAGTTATAGCTAGATATCCAGAGTTTTGAAAAATCTTGAACTTAGAAGTGCACATGTTAGTTATTCTTCTTCAAGAATTTGGTTATCTACCATTAAGAACTTCCAATATATGCATATATACAAACATGCTGTCAAGTTGCAACAAAACAAGGAGTAAGTTTCACATGGGGAAAATCAAATTATATGTAAACTTGAAAAACCAAGCATGCTGTTAAATATCCCTTACCTCACTGTATTCAGGCATTAAATAAAGCAAGCAGCGCTGTGCAACATGGTTACCATTTGGATTCTTCATCAAAGGAATGATATCAGGCCTCAATGAAGAAACAACCATGGAAATCTGCTCTGGGGTCTTAAGTGTTTCAATGACATTCTGAACAGCCCGAGTCCTGTGTTTAGGAAGAACAAGTCAGTGAATAGTGAAAAATATCAGGTGACATGTTACCCCACAAATAGACAGAGTAATGAGAGAGAGAGAGAGAGAGAGAGTTTAAACCCATGAATGTCACAGGAAATTCGAACAAGGTTGCCAGGCTTTCTAGTGACTGCACGTAGTATTTGCATCCGCTGATCTTCATCACACACTTCAAGAAGCTTTTGGACTAGGTAGTTTCCAAATGGATCAGTCATGAGCTCAACAATGTGATCAATGATCTCAAGGAAAATCTTTTCAACATCTTTTGAGGAACCCTCCGAGAATTTTCTTTGCAAGAAGCGGCAACCATGCTGATCCTTTGCCAAGAGCAAAATTCTACCAGTGACTTCATCCACGGAGTTATATGTCTGAGATGGTGACCTCAGATCAATACTTTTAAGTTTTGGAGTATCAGGATACGAACCCCATGGACTCGAAGCATCTGTCTGGAAGCATCCAGCGTTTAAAGTGGAAAAGGTGCAGGGGAAATGCCCATTTGGGAGGAGTTTTCCATTTTGGTTGATATTGTTCAGTGACTCATGTCCTCCAACAGAGCCAAACTTCACAGCTTTAAGCGTGTTCAACCCATGTGATCTTGTTAGAATCTTCTCAGGAAAACTTTGCTTTCCCAGTTTGTCAGGAACATGCACAGTATTGGAGTTCCTGGAGCAAGGGCCAGGATTTGATTGGCTTAAACTCCTTGGAAATGCATAGTTGTTCCACAACAGCTCTTGGTTAGATTGTTCGTGCTGGTGCGAGATTGACATCTCAAAATGAGGTTGCCTTGGGTTCCGACTAAGTAGCCTAGTTGCAATATTCCCATTTGCTTGCACCTGATTCTGCCCATCCAACCGCAGAAGCTGCTGTAGCCACAAACATTGCTGATGCATACTGATCTGAGGCTGGTTTAACTGTTCAGAATGTAAGTAAGGAAGTGGGGATTGCCGATCCATATAGTACTGCTGATCAGACATCAAAGGAAACTCCACACCGGCAACAGGGACGTTAGAGAGGTACGGAAAACCTTGCATCCCATGAGCTAATGGAAAAGAACCGGAGTAACTGTCGATTGGGTGACAATAGCCAATTTGTTGATTCTTCATCTCTTGAGCATCAAGTTTTGACACATTTGAACTTTCTTGACCAATTTTGGCCACATAAGGTACATTATTTGGTGATTGGAAAGAGGGTACAACCATGACCCTAGCTTCCATATTGGGATTTGTTTTTCTAAAGCTGCTAGGGAACTGGCCATCCAATAAGACTGTGTGATTCAACAATGATTTATAGTTTGACAAAGGAGAACTTGAAGCCTCGTTGTAGCTTAATTCTGCAAATGCAGATGCCAAGCATTGGTCGTTTGGCTGATCGACTTCCCCTACTTGAACCCTCTTGATGGGTGACTGCTGAATCTTCTGCTGTGACAAATTTCCCACGTTCAAACTCCCATTATTCTTAATTTTATCATTGAAAGGCCCAATACAAGAGCTGATGTAGACGTCTGACAAGTTATCATCTGAAGACACCCTTTTTGGTCCAGATTCTTCAGAATGCTGATTCCCAGAAGTAGCATTCGGTATCTCACAAAGAAGCTTCTCAAACTCATCAAACTCTAATTCATTTCTACCTTCTTCCATGCTGTGAAGTATAAGAAGGCCTGAAACCCCTCCTCTCAAACAGAGCTGCCTCTACCAATCAATGCAGTTCCGCTGAAAAGCCCTTCAAAGAAACACACTCAATATCATAATTCATAAAAGATCAACAAAAAAAATCCATATGTATCAACAACACCAAACTAATTTCACTAAAATCTTTTATTACCAAAATACAATCAACTTCAACCCCAAACTATGACTTTGTAATTTGCATACTAATTAGAACACATGGTACGAAAAGGAAAAGAAAAACAAATCCACAAACTTGCAAAAGCCCTATGATCCAACACTATCATCTATGGCAGCTAGCCAACTAATTAGTTTAAGGCATTACCAAATCAATAAATAATGTAATCAAAGCTAATCACATGACCATGATCTCCCAAACCAGATAGCATATAAAAAAATCAAGAATGGAAACTGCAAGGACTCTCCTCATGATAAGTTTTTAAAAGGTAAATCAATTCCACTACTCTGTTCAAATTCAAAGATCTGACAACACCTTAAAATCATCAGCAGAGTCATCAGATAGACCTCCATACGTACACACGCCCATGCTAAATCAGTAGGCAAATCGGGTTTAAGGAACAAACGATCCCCACAAAATCCAGACCAAATGTTCAGTCACCCAACAAAATGCAGCAAAAACCCAGAAAACACAGATCATCAAGTACCAAAATTGAAGATCAAAACAGCCTGATCTGCAATCATCAGAGAAACATCCAAACACAAAACACAAAATGCAGTTTCAGAACAGCAACGATCACCATCATCAACAAACAAACAGACAATGTAGAACACAAAACAGACAAAACCCAGTATAATACACACCAGTGACAAAGGAGTCAGCACCAGAACCACAGAGAAGCTGAACCGATCATACCCAATGAGAATCAAACACAAACCCAGAAGAGAGTCTTGTGTTTGGGAAGACCCAATTGGGTAAAGGTGGAAACTTGATTGTATTTGGGGATGGAATTGTGAAATGCAAAGGGACTGCAAGTGTAAGGTGAGGAACAGAGGCGGCGTGAAGAAGAAGAAGGAGGAGGAGAAGAGGTTTTCAAAAAGGGAGTGAAGAGACAGTTTAGAGAGAGAAAGAGAGTGGCATTGGCATTGAAATAGAAACTACAAAAGCCAAAGCCAAAGCCAAAGCCAAATATTTACATTAACCCATACATCCACCAACAGATGATCATCATATTAATATATATATTAGTATCATCATCCATGCATGGACTGTGGATTGGTCCTTTACCTTGTACACTATTTTCTTATAAAATATATTTCAAATATAAATAAAACACGACCCATCTTTTGTTCTTAATTAAACTCATGCTTTTGGTAGTTGCTTCTTGCTTTCTATGCTCCTACTCACCTTTATGTCTTCCCTCTTTATTCTTCATGGTTTTTGTATGGCCCATCCCCTTCTTGTCTTGCTCTACTCAAACACTCCTCTCTTTTTCACCAACTATATGTTACAAAAAATAAAAAAACATTTTCAACAAAATTGTATTGAAAATATGATACGAATTATCTACGTCGATAGCGGTTATAAATTATATTATAATGAAACTGATCAAACGGGAGTGTCTATTTTTAAAATTGTGTAAATGATAATATTTATGAAGTGGTGTATGCTGATTTTGGAATGGAGTAATTACCTCATAATCATGGTCTACACCTTTTTACTAAATAAAGAAAACACTACTTGATTCTTGTGAATTTAGTAATTTACCACTACTTTTTTGTATTTTCATTTTATCATACTTAAGATGAAATCACCATACATCTTGTTATAGATATATAGTAAAATTTTGAATTATACTTGTCATATAGATGACAAGAGAGAAAAAAAGAAAATAGATTTGATCAATTATATATATATATATATTGAAAAAGTAAGATAGGAATGGCAGTATTTTATGGCGAAGATGGACACGTAAAGCCATAATTTGCAAAAAAGAATTAATAGGGAGAGAAAAGTACAATAATAGAGATGATCCAGCTAGTCATTAACCGTTGGGACAAACTGGTGGCGGCGACTTCGGATCATTAATCAACTGCTTAACTGAAATATTATTCATACTATAATACCACACAACATTGGGTAGTTTTTATTTATTTTTTTAGTGATTCCATAATTTTATTTTTCCTGATATGTTATGTTGATTTTTGATTAAGAAAACATGGGAAACACACCTTTTTTTTTTATCAGGAAGCGTGCAAATACTGAAATTCGAATCTGATATCTCAAAGAAACAAGTGAAATCAACAATTTGTTATACTAAGTAGTTATGTAACACACGTTGTAAAACCCTTGTTGTTGTAGGAAGTCTAACATGTCTTTCACCAACAAAGTTTCATCCATCATCACTTGGCAAATGCATGGGTTGAACAATTCATATTCAGAAAATAAAAAGAGTTAATTAGTTTTACCTCTTATGTAATGATAATTATTTTGATTTTAATATTTTGCTTGAAAAACAAATGATATTGGCCCTCAAAGAAACACCTTGGATTTATTTGAGAGGATTTCTTACACAAGTCTCTTCGGGTCTTTGTTCATGACAATTTGTCTCCTTGCTCATGCAAGCTACTTTGGGTCTTTTTTCCTCGACTTAATGT
>JAYMTA010004281.1:0-12857 GCA_036897625.1 Pelargonium cotyledonis | reverse complement strand
AAATCTCGAAGGGTTTAAATAGAAGAAATCAGCAAAGAAATAGGAGTAGTGGAATCATGAGCCTAGTCTCCCACTACTCTGAGGAACTCTACGCATTCCTCTGCACCAACCACTAGCAGCCAACGCGTGCACAGTGACGTCAGGAAAAAGGAAAAACCGAAAAAATCCAATGGACAGGAAATAACTAGAAAAGAAGACGCGCTGGGATTCCGCCATGCATCAGGCGATTAACCACAACGCGCCTTAGTGGGTAGATGCAAACGGACGCCAATACGAGCACATGGAATCAAAGACATCCGCGGCAAACTAAAGGATCTCGCCAGAACTTATCAGAAACGTCGTCGTGTGCATTGAAAGTCCTCAGGAAGAATCAGACTACTCAAAGCACTTAACAAGTAAGGACTCTTCAGAAGTATCCTCAGCAGATGCAGTTTGGAATTACTCCAAGCAACACAAATAAATCACTGTCACTCGGAGTAAGGGGACAATTGTTTATGCCCAAAAATTCTCAAGTACCAATGGCCAATCAGGGGTGGACACGTGGTACTACGGACACATCATCAAGATCCTAGAAAAGCCTCCGGTAAGACCACACCAATACTATCATGACCAAACAGTAACCAAAAATCCCTGATACTTCTACAGTAAGTAAAGATCTGCCCTATGGGGAGTTTCTTCTCAGTTCATTAAAGTGGTCACGCGAGAGGCATGCTGATTATGTCCTCGCTAGTAGACAGATATCAGACATCCTTTATTTGAGCAGGAAACGAATTCAGATTTGCACAACTCTCCCGAATAACAAAAACTTGCCGAGGACTAGTCACGGCTCTCCACGACAGCCAGACATGAACTGGAACAGCTCACTTACAGCTGTCCATGCTAGCTAGACCGTGCACCCCAAGTCATCGTAAGTCTATAAATACTCCCCTTCACGGTAAGAGAAGGGATCCAATTTTTTCTCTAACTAAATCTCTGTCTCTAAAACCTCTGTTTGATTTCTCACCTTCTATAATACTAGATCACTTATTCTCACACCGGAGGCAGTGAATCAGAACCACCAACCCTGATTGCATCGTGATTTTGTGTTTATTTTGTAGATCCACAGTCTCGAAGCTATTCTCGTCAGAAGTTCAACTCTCAGGTGACCGCTTATTTCCTGCCGGCACCAGAATCTCAACAGATTTACTCATCCCCTCAAATTTCTTACGTGTTCGAGTCTCCAACCAAAAAAAGCTCAACACCCATGATGGGGTATGATGCATGGTTATGCCTTTAGAAGGAGATATCATAACTCGCCGACTTACTTCATTCAAGATGATGCGTGGCTATATCAGCATGGTACCATAACGTGCCCGCTTATTCATTTAAGATGCGTGGTTAGGTCCCCATAGTGTTAGAGCGATCCGTCTTATTCATAAAAGAATGATGCGTGGTTATGTCTGCATGATACCATAACGCGTCGGCTTACTCATTTAAGAGGGGTGGTCAAGTCCTCATGGCATCATGACGCGCTGGCTTACTCGTCCAAGGTGATACGTGGCTATGTCCGCATGGTACCGTAACACACCGGCTTATTCATTTAAGTTGCGTGGTTAGGTCCCCATGGAACCATAGCACGTCGGCTTACTCGTAGAAGGTGATGCGTGGTCAGGTCCTCCGAAGAGAAACCGTGACGCACCGGCTTACTCATTCAAGGTGATGCGTGGCTACATCCGTATGATACCATAACGCACTGGCTTATTCATTTAAGATGCGTGGTTAGGTATTCATGAAACCATAGCGCGTCGGCTTACTCATAGAAGGCGGTGCATTGTTAGGTCCTACAGATAAAAACCGAGACGCGCCGGCTTACTCATTCAAGGTGATGCGTGGTTATGTCTGCATGATACCATAACGCGTGGGCTTATTCATTTAAGATGCGTGGTTGGGTTCTCATGGAACCATAGCACGTCGACTTACTCATAGAAGGCGATGCGTGGTCAGGTCCTCCAGGAAGAAACCACGACGCACCGGCTTATTCATTTAAGATGCGTGGTTAGGTTCTCATGGAACCATAACGCGACAGCTTACTCATAGAAGGCGATGCGTGGTCAGGTCCTCCAGAGAGAAACCATGATGCGCCACCTTACTCCTTCAAGATGAATATCCTTTGAATAACCTTGCGTGCTAAATGTGTGTCAAACATTGTCGATTTGTTAATTAAAATTTGTTACAAGTGTTCTCCCTTTTAGCCATGAGCTCTTTGTCCCCTGTCAATAATAGAACTTCTTGAGGTCGTCTGCGCGCCATGGGTTGGGGAGTGGTACGCCTTCCTGATTTTCCAGTCGATAGGTCCCAAAGCGCACCACTTTGACTACCCGATAATGACCTATCCAATTGGGAGCTAACTTGCCACCTTTGGGTCGTATTCTCGTAGCTTAGAATTTTTTGAGGACCCAATCTTCGACTTGAAATTCTGGGGATGTACTCGAGCATTATGAAAGCATTTGACCGATTATTTCCTTGCGCTAACACTATTACTGCTGTCATCCTTCTTTCTTCTGCAAAATCAAGGTTAGCAAGTCAGGATCTCACATTTCCGTCCTCATCATATCCTCCTGTTAATATGGTTAGCATGGCGTGCTCCATGGGAAGGACCACTTATGACCCGTATACCAATTGAAATGGGGTCTCCCCAGTGGCTGCTTTGGGGGTGGTTCTTAGTGACCAGAGGATTAGATTAAGCTTTTCAAACCATCTGTTGTGGTGGTCTTCTATCGTCTTTTTCAAACCACCAATTATGGTTTTATTTGCAGCTCTCGCTTGGCCATTGCACTTGGGATGCGCCACAGAGGACTTCCAAGGAAAGATTCTAAAGTTTCTGCACAAGTCGGTGAACTTTTCATGAAATTGAGTTCCATGGTCTGATACAATGGCTCGCGGTAGGCCATATCAGGAGAAGATCTCCTCTTGAACAAATTCCATCACACAACTTTGGGTCATGGTGGAGAGAGCTCTAACCTCGACCCATTTAGTGAAGTAGTCGACTACTACTACCACATAGGTTTTTCCTCTGGATTTAGGAAAAGCTCCATTAAGATCCATTCCCCACATGGTGAAGGGTCAGGTAATGAGAACAGAGGACAGCTCTATTGTGGGTGCTCGAAGAATGTTCGCATGTATCTGGAAATTGAGGCACCTTTTCACATAACGCTCCGAGTCTTTGTGGATGGAAGGCAAGTAGTAGCCTTTACGGATTACCGTCTCTGCTAGGGTTCTAGCGCCCGGATGATGTCCGCACACTCCCCCATGAATTTCTTTGAGGAATTTAGAAGCCTCTTCAGGATATAGGCAACGGAGCAGAGGTTTGTAAGTTGTTGACTTTTGATATAACTTTCCATCCCTTACCGTGTATCTTGCTAATCTCCTTAATATTGAATTTGCTTTTGCTGAATCATTAGAGAGTTTTTGATCCACTAGGTAGTCAAGAATATCATCGATCCAAGACCTCGAACCTTCTCGAACAGGAAGAATCCCAATTAGAGAAACAATCACTGGTACTCTTTGAATTTGTACCTGTAATCAGATGGGATTATGTCATATTCCTGGGACGCAAGTTTTGAAAGAAAATCTGCATCTAAATTGTCCTCTTTTGGAACTTATTGTATGTGACAATACTCAAACTTTTCCACCAGAAAAGCTACTCGGTCCCAGTACTTCTGCAGGATGGGGTCCCGTACCCCATACTCCCCCTAGATTTGATTCACAACAAGTTGTGAATCACATCTGACTTCAAGAACTTTGACCTGTAATGATACTACCATTTCCAGCCCTACGATAAGCGCTTCATACTCTGCCTGATTATTGGTAACTTTAAACTCGAGTCTGAGCGCCCAAGTTTCTTTATTAGAGGACCCATCTACGTAAAGGATCCAGAGATTTTCAGGGAGCTTCTCGGGACCCATTTCTTGTAGTCCCTTATGTCTCTTTTTTTTCTTCTTGCCCTGGGCTTGTCCCCCTGCTTCTTTTATTTCTCCGGAATCAGGTGATTTAGGAATGATACCTGTTATATGAGTATCATCATCAATTGGTTCCATGAAATTACATTCATCAATGAAGTCTGCTAGAGCCCGCCCTTTGATGACTATCCTGGGTTCGAATCTGATGTCTTAGGAGAACAATCTTACTTCCTATTGAGCCAATCTTCCTCCAAAATATCCATCCATGACTTTCTTTAGAAGAGTATCTGAGATCACAATGAAGATATGAGCTTCAAAGTATGGACGAAGCTTTATGCTCGCAAGATATAATGAGAAGGTCAGTTTCTCGATCCTGGAGTAGTTAAGCTCGGAATGTCCCAAGGCATGATAGATGTAGTATATAGGCTTTTGAATCTTCCCTTCTTCTTTGACTAGGACCGCTGAAACAGCTTGATTTGAGGCTGCGAGATAAAGTTAGAGGACATCTCCAGGCCGAGGTATAGTTAGCCATGGCAGCTCTGCTACATGTTACTTTAACTCTTTGAAGGCTTAACTGCATTCAGGAGTCCATTCTAAAGTTTTGCCAGCGTTTTTAAGAGGTTTGAAGAATAGGAGACTCTTCTCTGCTGCTCGGGATACAAATCAATTAAAAGCTGCTATTCGTCCAGCCAGTTGCTGAACTTGCTTGAGGCAGGTTGGCTCCCCCATATTGACCAACACTTTGATTTTGTCCGGGTTAGCCTCGATTCCACTTTCGCTGACAATCATGCCCAAGAATTTTTCTGCTCTGACTCCGAAAGAGCATTTCGTGGGATTCAATTTTATCTTGAACCTTCGAAGAGTTGCGAAAGTCTCTTGGAGGTCCTCTAGATATGACCCCTTTTGGGGGGTCTTGACTAGAATGTTGTCTACGTATACCTCCAAGTTTCTTCCGATTTGATCGGCGAATACTTTGTTTACCATATGTTGATATGCGACATTATCTATCAGCAAACTAGATCATAGAATTTAAGTAAAATTAATGAGTTGGTGCACCATTCCCAATCCCACCTTATCCTTAATACAAAAATTCCCCAAATCGCCACTTCTCAAGACAGGTTTGTTTGGAAGTTTATAAGAAATGGAATTTATAATGTCAAAAATCGATATGATGCTGATCATGGTTGCAACATTGTCTACTCAACCATATCTTTATCCTTCAATTGAAAGAAGATATGGGATTTAAGAATTCCTAAAAAAATAAAGTTGTTTCTCTGGAAATGTGGGATTGGAGCAATTCTAACCCTTCAAAATCTTTATTCCAGGAGAATGTCCATCTCAAATGCTTGTCCCTGATGTAAAAAAATCTTGAAACTTTGGAACACCTTTTACTTTACTGTGAATCAAGCAAAAGACTGTGGTTTTCTTCTCATTTGACCATACTAAACCAAAAAGACTCAAGTTTCAGAGATTGGTGGGACACCATTCATAGTTGGTGTATACAGAATAAGGATCTAGATGTGCTACTGTTTACCATTGCCTTATTATGGAATATTTGGATGAAAAATGTGATTTTGTCTTCAGAGGGTCCGAGTTCAATATCTCTTCCATTCTTCAACCAGCTATGGATAACAAAAGAAGTTGGAATGATGGAACAGATTACAAATCTCATTTGAAAGTCAGTATAGTTGATATCAGTCAGAGAAGAGTTGAGCTGAGTTTAGACTCGGGATTTGTTTTAATAATGGATGGATCCTTCAAAAGAGACAGAGCTGGAGGAGGATGGGTATTACTATTCAACAATCAATCCATTGCGAAATAGTCGTTCTGTTGTCAGGCTACCAACCCTTTGGAGGCTGAAGCAATTGCTTTATTAAATGCATTACTTTTTGCAACTCAATACAATATATGGAATATGAAAATATTAACAGATTGTGCTGACATTTTCAGGTGGATTAAGGAAGGAGCTCGACCAGATCATGCAACCAGAAGTACACTTGAAGATCTAAAAACTGTTTTTTGTATCGATTTTCAGCTATCATGTGTATATTTAGTTCCCAGAAATTTGTTAAAACAGGCTCACTTGTTATCAGTACTTGGTAGGAAAGGAACCTCTAAACTCTGGGTACATCCTAACTTTTGTATGTTTCCTATACTTACTAAATATATATGCTGATGTTTTTATGTCAAAAAAAGATATGTTGCTCCAGCATTTTCAAGACCAAAGGGCATCACGATGTAGCAGTAAATCAAATCAGCTGCTATAAAAAAAGTTTAACCCTGGTCCCCAAGGTACATCTTGTTCTGGTGATAGCCCGAAAAAGCATCAAGAAAAGAAACATATCTATGTCTCGTTGTAGAGTCTACAAGCTTATTCAGATTCAGAAGCGGACAATCATCTTTGGGGCAGGCTTTGTTGAGGTTGGTGTAGTCAACACACATCCCCCACTTTCCATTTGACTTCTTGACCATGACTACATTCGCCAGCCACTCAGGATATCTGATCTCCCGAATGAACCTTGCATCCAAAAGCTTTTTAACTTCCTATTTAATCGCATCTTCCTTTTCTTTAGAGTAATTTCTCCTCCTTTACTTGTCTGGATTGGCTACGGGGATGATGTCTAAGCGATACTCGGAGACTCCATGATCAATACCAGGCATGTCTGCTGGGCAACCAACTCCTCATTTTCTTTCGGTAGGAGTCCTTTCCCCAGTTTTGTAACCTTGGTGGGGTTTGACTCGTCCAAGAGCAAGTCCTCCATTTCATCACCAGCACCGCACGTCTTGATCCCTCTAGTTAAGGTCCAAGGCAGTCTAGATCTTGCAACACTTCACAATGTCGACCTCTTATATTGCTTCCTTTTGCAAGTCCTCATCATCTAGAGGATCATTTTCCTCCAGGAGGTCCTCTTCATCGTCACCCTCTTCCCTAATGGTCGGGAGGTTCTCTTCATCGTCACCCTCTTCCCTAATGGTCGGGAAGGGAGCGTTCAAGATTACTTCATCGTCAGCTTGGAGAGGATCCGGGGATTTTCCAAAGTACCCCTTTCGGAGGAGTGGAGGAGGGGACTTCTTGTGAGCGACCTCGTTCTTTCTCAGTTTGACATAGTGCGGCCCTTTGGCCAGTTGAGGTCTTGTCGTCCATGTAGAAACTTGACCACTTTGTGGTTTAGTGCGCGGTGATGAATTAGATTTGGAGGACGCGGCTGCCTTGCTTGATTCTGCCTCGCTCAGCGGGGAGGAGGAGAAAGCTTCACCACCAGATGAGTTTGATTTCTGCTTTTTTGCAGGTGCTGGAGCAGAGCTTTGGGTTGTTTCTTTCCCTTTTGGTAAAACCTTTGAATCGTGTATTTCTTTTGGCTGATCTCCTTGGACCATCAGCTTTTTTTCACCAAGAGCAGCGGGCTTTGGCTTAGACTTATTCATTAGCATAGCCATTTTCATATCATGAGAAGGGTAAATAACTTCCACTCACTGGCTTTTTCCTTTTTCCCTTCGGATAAGGTGTTCCCAAACTTTTCGAGGACTGGCCCAAATGACTGCGACACCTCCGGGAGTGAGGAATTTTACTTTATGATGGATCCCATTGGGGACCATCTCAAAATCATTGAGAATTGGTCGTCTGAATATGGCGTTGTGGTCAGACAGAATATCCACCACCACAAACTCGCAGGTACAGGTGTGTTCTTTCGGAAATTGCCTAAGGGTTACTGAGAGGGTTAATGTCCCCTTTGATTTGGTTGCAGCATCATTGAAACACATAAGCACCCCATCGAATTCCTTCAAGGGATGAGGTTTTAATCCCAGCTCAACGAAGGCTCCCCAGTAGAGGACGTTTACTTGGCTTCCATTGTCAATAAAGACTCGTTGAACATTCAGACCTACGATCATAGCCTTAATGAAAAGGGGTTCCCTCCCCAGTTCTATTGGAGCCAACTCCTCTTGTCGGAAAAAGATGGTCCGATTCCAACTTTTCTCCGTGGGCATTGGAAGAGGGTCCGCAAGCTCGTTCTCCATTTTTTTAACGCGTTGATCTTGGTTTTTATGTGCAAGATGCTGATCCTTTGACTTGTGGATCTTTTCTCTGTGATCATCTCTATGGTACGAATGCTTTTGGTTGATCTTGGTTAAAAATTTGGTTCAATTTTTTGGTTTAGATATTTAGAGTTGAATTTTGGTTTTATTTGTTAGGGGTTTAATTGATTTTGGGGTTTGATTGAGTTTGATTTTGAGTTTGTAGATGATAAGTTATTTTAAATTTGATTGTGTTTGATTTTGCAGGAATTTGGTGTAACTCATAACATGTGTTCCTCATTGTTTGAAGTTTTCGGCAAGTATTGAAGTTTCCAGTATCCGAAAACTTCATCCGATTGCCGGAAACTTCAAAAAATGGGCAAAACAAGGACAAAATAGGTATTTTGATAAAAAAAATTAGAGACATGTGCAATGCATGTAATGAACGCGAGTATTATTCAGTTAAATTTAACTGATGAAACTGTTAGATGGTTAGTATAGGGGGTAACGTGCCACAATTGAAAGTACAGGGTGATGATTTGCTTTTAGTGATAACCTCATAGGGATTATTTGGAATTCACATTTAAATTTATTATTTTGAATATTAGTGATTAATAATTTTTAGTTAGTAATTAAAAAATGATCAACAACATATTCAATTACGAGTATCCATCGCTGGATTCACAAGGCCACAATCCCTAAAAGTGGTCTTCACCAACCCGCAAGAAAACACGTCTCGGTGGCCATCTCGAGGAGTTAGTTTGAGTAGACAAAGTGGATCAAACAGCAGTCACACGGCAAGAGAAAGTCCCAGAATAAACACACAATGGGCTCATGCCCTCCTATCACCAAATAGGCAGGTCAAAAATATCTAGAGAGGGACGGACACACCTTCGACTATGGAGGAAGCGTTTGAAACATCTAAGTCAGTTGCTCCTTGACAACACTAAAGAAGTAAAAAAAAATCTCTTAGGGAGTGACTATACAGTTCCTTGACCGTCACTCGAGGTTGAATGAGCGAGCACAGAAACAGGAACCTTTAGGAGCAAACTAAGACAGACCCCAAACGAACTTGGGTTCAACCTTAGGAATCAAAAAAATGGGAGGAGGTACAAACCTCATTGTGTGTTTCCGCTTACAAGAAAGGATGTAGTTGGCCACCAGCCTAACTGATCCAGGTGATGCACTTTAAATCATTTCCCCCCTCCCCCCACTTCTTTTTCTCCTCTATTATTACAAGAATATCTGGACCATTAGGCAGTGCTACAAATGAATGGTAAAGACCGCAACAAGGATGTCAAATGAAGGTAGATTAGGTGCAAGATGTGAGGAAGAAACAGTCGACCACCACTTACAGTTCAAACGCTTAGCACTCACCAAGCCCAAAGAAAGCAGTCTTGCACCAATTGAAGTAGTCTTAGAGTACATGGGAGAAGTATCATCTAGATAGTTATACCCCTTATCCTGGGGAACACCATGTTAATCAAAATACCAAAAAACAATAAACTCATCTAACTTTAACATAAGGATATCACCACAAGATCTGAAGTAGACCCAACCCACCTTATTCTTACGAGACCAGAAATAAAAATGGATAAATAAGAAGAAGTAAGGAGCAATATTTTTTGCCAAACAAAAATCTTGGAAGAAAGTAAGAACATTTCATGAGTTTGACATCAACTTGGAAGAAGCTACACCATATATAACAACTCCAACACAAAAGGAGTTTGCGAAAAAGTGAACTCCCGGTAAAACATCTCAGGATATGCCGAGATGTACTCGGCACGAGGCCGGTCAGACCTAGAAATTAGACCAGGGGCAAAAACTAACCAAGTAGGCGTCAAGCAGAAATATTGAAAACGCATATGTTAACTCTCACCTAGAGTATAAGGCAAATAAGTAAGCGCATAGTGTTTCAGATGCTTATCCAAATACAAAATCAATACATATTATTCAACCAATCAAATATGTTACTATGGTTCCTTTTTTTTCTATCAGTTTGACAAGTAGCGTCCTTTCTCCCGTACTACGTCTTTGAGGATCTCCTCCTACATGTATGCCCTTGATTTTCATACCTCGCCTTGGATTCGTTGGTGGTAATGGGACAACTTGCTTTATCTTCTTCCACACGTAACCTTTGGCCGTTTGAATTTAGTCTTGGTCGCGATCTTCCACAATGCTATTTTTCTTTCTTTATATCACTGCTTCATGCCTTCATTAAACGAAACGTTAGCATTTGCTTCCCAGCTCACTCTTTTGTATGTGGTTGAGACGTTGCTGCTTTCGCTCACTATTTTTTTTTTCTTCTGAAAACCCACGGTGCATTATTAATTGTCTTCAAGCATTCTAGAAAACATGCGTTAAATGTAATTTCTATATGTGAAAAATTGTTTAACAATAATAGTATTAACATGATAGAGATGGAATGAGGAAAAACTCAGCCAACAGTTTTTTTACAAGCAAGCGGTACTTTCATTATATAACCTGAAATGACGAATAAAAGAACAAGAGACATAGGAAAAAATAAGAAAAATTAACTCAAGAAAGAATTGAGATTACAACACCAAATGACAAAATAATCCAGTATGATCCAAGATAGCATGCACATAAAGGGTTACGACGTTAAGAAAAAGATTAAGCTTGAGGGGGAGCGACCTCGATATGTCAAAGCCGTTCTATAACTTTCGATTCTACCCTGGCCCCTAGTTTGCACACCCAACCCCTTGCGAATTCCGATAAAACTATTGTCCATTCATGGAAGAGTTGACGTCTCAATCAGCTGGCGGAGCGTGAGTAATGGAGCGCTTTAATTTGGTCAGGGAAGGGCTTCCGAGAATAGCCTTACATGCAGGTAGTTTAAGCGCGGCGACGGACACGGCAAGAGTGAGCTGAGATAAAATAAAAACGTAGCCTCCGAAGATAGTGAAGGAATAGGTGCAGTACCCAGTGGCAGAGACTAATACGCGCACGTTAGAGTCGTTAAGATTTGCATGGACCGGAATTAAGTGTTACGGCCAGTACAGACAGAATTGGAGTCAATCAAATCTGATATTGTTCTAATTAATGGCATGGCAATTAGATAGGATCAAAGTTCGAATAAATAATACAAATACGTATTAATTATGCTAAATAATGTACTTTTCAAGCTGTCATTAACGAATTCACTCACTGCTCAAATAAAATATATATCCTCAACTCCATTGACTGGATTAAATTATATAACAAATTGGTAGTTGATTAGCATCATATATATGTATCTAGTATCACAAAACTGATACTTATATCTATATGTGCAGAAAAAAAGGAATTCAATCGACGACAAGACCAGAGACAGACAGAGACCGCTCTGTTCAGTATCCTCCCTAGTTCCCACCTAAGTTTCATCATTTTTCTATTCACAACATTTTGGAAGAACTACAAATAATAAGCATAAAAACCAAGACAAAAAATAATTCATTACATTAATTAATGTATTGATGTGGCAAGTAAGAGACATTACACAACAATTACTCAATTAATGAGTTGGTCAAATTACAACAAGTGTACAGTATGTCTTATAAATCGGACGTTCTACGTCAAAAATTCATAGGAATGAGTAGTGGTAACATATATGTCGGCTTCACTACAATTTTTTTTTTTACTTTTGGTGACAACCAAAAAGTTGTTGTCATGATGAGTTGGGCTTACAAATAGCGACTATTGAGCTGACATGGATAAAAACACAATAATGGTGAAAACTTGGGTTTTTAATGCTTTTGGAGAACTTTCTGTCGCACAAAGTTGTGCTTATGTGAAAAACTCTTCTTTTTTTTGTCGTGTACTTGAAGACTTTCACATTTACTGAATTTTGGTGACAATATATGAGTTCGAGCAATAAATTAGCAGTCGCGGAAAGTGAATTTTCTTTTTGTGGTTTTTATTCTTTTTAACTTAATTTAAACCACAAAATATGGAAAATATTTGTGTCATATAAACTGTCACGTCATTTTATTTATCAAATTTTATACAAAACTTAGAACATTTAGCATTTTCTTAAAATCTCGGTTTGATATCATGTATGCTTTATGAGTGGAAATGAGCTAAGATAACATCATCAATCTTGGAGCAGACAGAAACAGCAAAAATAATCCTTGACAGAGAGCACATTTCCATGTGATAAAAAAAAGAAGCACATATATATAAATTATTACTACACACATGAACATGATGATGTTGATTGTTACTGCTGAGCTGCATATAATTGAACTATTCCAGATACAATTCCATCCAACTTGCCCAAATGTTGTTTATATCCTACTTGAAAAGGATGGTATATATTCTTGAATAATCAAATACTTATATCATAATTACACATGATAAGGAAGCCACAAATCACATCTAACATATAGCTAGTGTTGAAGAAATTGCAAAAATACTAACTATCTGTCTGACAGGACGGATCCAGAATATATATTCATTGGGGGCAAAATTATAGGATGATGAGATAAATATTTTAAGTTAATGAGACATGATGCGCCTATTTTGATCGGGGTCAAAGACAAACACACTAGGATATCGAGATGGAAGTCTTCTTGTCCACGTACGCAAGGGTTTCCTAGAAGTTTTTAAGCCCAAGTCTTCCGTTAGCCAAGGAACCTAAAAATATCCTAAGTCTGAAGAGGTTGTGTCCACGTTTCTTGTTGTCCTGCCACCTGTCACCTGCGAGGACCAAGACACCAAAGAACGACGACCCGGGGGTTGTGATCCGAGACACTGCCTCCGGCGTAAGAGTAAGTCTGCGAAGTTACAGGAAATCTAGAGAGCTTTCTAGAGAGAAAAAGTCTAGAAAGAGAAAGTGAAATGTGAGAATGAAGATCCCCTTCTCTTTGTGAGAAAGGGTATTTATACTAAAACCTTTGGAGCACC
>JAYMTA010004280.1:0-12863 GCA_036897625.1 Pelargonium cotyledonis | reverse complement strand
AAAGCCTAACACTAAATACCAAAACCCAAACAAAAAATGAACAAAAAACTTACCTATGTCGCCGGAGAAGTTCGATTCCGGTCGCCGGAGAAGAAGCATCGCTGGCGATCTGGTTTGAGAGAGAGAAAAAAGATTGAGTGACAATCTCTATAAATTTGAGAAAAAGATGAGGGCAAAATTGTAATTTCATATATTGGATAGAAAAAGTAAAGGTAAAATGATAATTTTAATTATTTATATTTTAAAAATTTTTTTTTTATTACCACATCAGCGCTAGTCAACGGAATCTGTTAAAAACTTAACAATAGAAATTATGACGGAACAAAATTTTTATTTTTGAAGTAACACAGAACAACTTAAAAATTAGGGACTATCTGTGAACAAACCTGATAGTTCAGGACTGCCGGAACCCTTTTTGAATTACGATCCACTCCAGTCGTGTCCCGCTCCTGTGACTGTGACTGTGAACCACTGACGCTGACACAACAATCGGCTCTCTCGTCGTCATCTTCATCTTCATCTTCTTCTTCTTCTTCATCTATTTGCTATGGCGAAAAAGAGAGGGTCGCCAGATTCTTCAGTTCGTCGAAATTGGCAGAAGGTATTCAACTCGCTGACCCACATGCTACGCACCCAGCAATCGCAGCTCGAGACTCTCGTCAAAGAGCGGAAGCTTCTGGAGGATCACATCAAGATGCAACACGAGCGGTGGGTCTACGACGTTCGTCTGCTGGAAGATCAGATCTCGCAGGTAAAGCCCCAAATTTATGGTGATTTGGGTTTATTTATTGGTTTCAAAATTAGGGTTTGGGGAAATTTGTGTTTTCTGGGGAATGCTGAGGTTTTCTTGATATTTCTTGTGTAGACGAAACGGGATTTGTTACTGCAACAAATGGAATCGGCCCTTAATGCGGCCAAGTCCAATTTGCAAATTGGATTGAAGCAGAGAGAGGCTGCTTTGAGCAAATTCAAGTTAGGTTAGTTTTCTTCAAACAATATTTCAATTTTTGCTTGTATATAGGTATTTTCTTTTCTGGGTATTTGGTTTCTTCATTGATAAGGTGGTTTGTGGGAAATTGGGTGGAATGAAAAGTAAAGGTTGAGATTTGATTCTCTGTTGTAATAGTTTAATTTCATAGCCCTTTAGTTATTATTATTTTCAGTCTGAAAATGTGGCATTAAGTTATTCCCTAGACTAAATTAGTATTTGAACAGAAAGTTATTTCTTTTACAGAAATATAGTAGTGGCCTTTGATTCAAAGATCGGTTAATCATGTACCCAACTGACTATAACTTATGCTCCTCTCCATGGCACACTGTGAAAGGTCTAAAAAATTAGTTTAATTTTCAATTAGAGTAGCTCTTGAAATGCGCTGTCAAAGTCCCTTTTTAGTGGGAAATCATGCTTAGTGTTCGTCATCTCTTATTGCAAATTATTTTAAGTTGGAGGCAGTTCATTTTATGGGGTGCAGCTTCTTGACAGTAACTTGTTGCTCAGTATTAAACTTATGCGGTGTATGATCTAAGTATCTAACTACGTACTGTGGCATTTTGTTTTCCTCCAGAATACACTGAGGATGAATTGACAGATTTCAAAGCACTGCTTGACTATTTCTCCCAGAAATGTTCCTTCGTGGAAGTATGTTTTGTTGCATCTAACTGGCAGTTTTCTGTTTAGACACTGTTGTGAACTGTCTTAATTTTTGCAGGATACATCTGAAAGAAACTCTGCAGAGACTGGTAAAAGAAAGAGAGGCGACAGAAATAGTGATATGAAATCTGAAGTGAAAAGGCTAAAGCATGAATATGAGAAGCTTGCTAGGGACAAGAATAATGAGGTCTCTGCCATTTTGAATGAAAATAGTTTTGTATGGAATCAGTATAATGGCTTAGAAAGCAAGTACACAAAGGAGTTAAAGAGCAAGCATGCTGAAGTTGAACTAGCAAATGAAAAGATTTCAGAACTTCTCGCCAAAGTAGATCAACTGCTATCCTCTAATACCGAAAAGGATGCTATCATTGCAAAATTGGAGACTGACGTGTCTAAGATGGATGCTGTTACAAATAAATGTAACGAGGAAATTTCAAGACTTTCTCGTGAGTTGGAATTGTCAAAGAAAACAAGAATTGCTTCAGCTACACCTGTCTTGCTTCGTTGCACAACAAGAGCTAGAACTACTAGCTCGGGGGGCAATATAGGCAGCAGTACAAATGTTATCACTGTGAAGAAAGAGCATGCTGCTTCACAAGTGTCCAATCCCAAGGAATCTGAAAAGGTACTTCTGAATTATGTGTTGCTTGCATCATCTAGAGTGGGCACTATTATTATTATCATTGAGTTCAGTTGTTTATATCATGGATCTCAGTACTCCTGTGGATATTGATTTAATGTGTAGATAATTATTGATGAGATAGCTCTAAGCATCCACTTGGTGAATCAGTAGTATTCAACAGTAAGAAAATTGCTTTTAGGTGTGAACTTCAACTGATCTGTGATTAAGGTTGTCTTTTCTGCTGGTTTCTTCAATGGGGTTGTGATGTTGTAGAAGAGAGCATAGTTGAAGAGGTGTAGCATGGTAGGAAAGAGATGAGTGTAGACTACGTAAAAGAGAGAGTATATATTTGCAGCTCGCAAAGAAGCAAAGCAGGTATATGGTATAAGCTAATAGCTAACATTGTAGATGTTTCTAATATAATGACCTATAGATGTGCCTGTGTATACGAAGTTGATGTCTTATTGCAATCTTGATAATTTGGGTCGTGAATGATGCACGTCTACATGTCTTGAACTCTTGGGGGTATTTATGTGTGTGTTGAGAGGGTAAAGATGCCAGTATGGTTGACAATTATATGTTATCGTGAGCCTACACGACACTCTATGAATGTATGTAGTCTGTTACACATTGCATAACGTTGGGGAGTTGTCCTCTTAGCTCTTATTTAGTTCTGTATAATGCATTGCACATGAAATTTGAGCTGATTGTATGCTATTCTTAGTTGCCTCTCTGTTTTGTTGGAAATTGGTGATGTGATAACTTGTTTTCTCTCTGTGGTTATAGGTTGGCAGAAGTTCAAAGATAAAAGGTGTAGAAGTTATTTCCATTTTGGATACTCCAAAGTTGTTCTCTTCAAAATTCAGAGTTCCGAAGTTGAAGACTCCAACTCCTGTAAGATGACCTCCTCAGGCCATTTCCTATCTCCAACATTCTTTGTTAATGTGTAAATTATGTAATGATGAGTGCAGAGCCAAGTGTTCTTATACATTGATGTAAACCATTTCATGCTAATTATATCCATCAGGCAGAGAGCACTGATGTTAATGTAAACTACTAAAATACAGTAGGGGCAAATTCTTGTTTGCTGTCAGTTACCTTTTTGTATCAGAATACCATCACTTGTGATTCTTTCCAATTTCTGTGAATGTTTCTTGTTAGCTATGAATGAACTTTGTGTGATCTCTCTCTCACATAAGATCTGCTTCTTCTGTGAATCTTTTTAGTAGTATATAAAATGATGGTCATGGTGTGATTGAATGTCAAGTTGGACGGCAAAATTTCAATATGTACATTCTTCTTCCGTAAGCAATTTCCTGTTTTATTTACACAGCTATGGGTTGATTTGTTATATTACTTTGAAACTTCAAACTATATTGACACTTCGACTATTAAGCTGATTGTCTTTAACATATTTTAAAATTCGAGTTTTTGAGATGAAGTTGGAGGTTTGAGCTTTTAAGGACGGAGCCTGCGACTTGGATTCTTACTTTTGGCATCTGGTTTCCTAGACCCTGCACAAGATAACACTATGTTAAGTGGAGGGAATTCATATCACACCTTCTTAGGGAAGGCTATAATGAACATTTCAAGATAATAAAAAAAATTATGTATGTATAATATGGATCCCTCTTCCCGTGTGTCCTTCAAGTACTGCAAGAAAAAGTGGAGCCCCTAGGCACTTCTACCACTTCGAGTAACGTCTTAAAGTCCAAGTAAAATGAAACGTCGTGGAGACGGTCTAGTGAGGCAGGGAACCTTAAAGGCGACCCGTATGTCTTTGGAGGTTTTTTGTGAAGACTAAGTGTTGATGAGATACAAAAGAACTTTTATTGTGGTGACCGATTGCGATGGACTGACAGAAGCTCTCCTTCTAAACACGAAGTGTTGGTGTGTCGGTAATTAGGAAATCATGTTCCGAACATGAACAATTAAAATTGAGTAATTTTGAGATTTGGATATAGACAAATAGAGAATGAGATGCACCAAGCAATAAAATCACCTCTTGGTGCTGTGACAGGAAATAAAAATGCAAAATAAACACAGCAATTTTGGGCCAATGGCGCGTTGAGATGGTTCGATGCAATAAAATACATTTATCAGCGCCACAACTAATATATATGTGCCCGCAACCAAACAGAGCTCTTGTTTTCTTTTTCGAGTTCGAAAACTAAAGAACACCACCACTGACCTGAACCCGAACAAGGGTTTCCGCAGAATCCCCTTTCACACCGATTTCCTCCACTTTCTCGGGGATAAAAATGCCATCCGAAGACTCCAAGCCGCTCAAGAAAGAGGTGGTTCGCGACGGCGACGAGGAAAAATGCTTGAATTCTATGCTCAAAGACCGCAAAAAGACGAACCCCAATGGCAGCTCCACCAAGTCTCGCCCCAAAGAAGCCGGCCGAGTGGAGAAAAAGGAGCTTCTAGAGGATGAAGACGACGATGATCTGCCCATTAATGCTAGTTTCGGGTCGCGCACGAAAGGAGCCAAAGTGAAGAAGGAAGAGAATGGCAATGGGGATGATTTCGAGAAGCCGATTAAGTCTAATTCGGCGGCTGCAGGCTCCAAGAATGCGAAGGCTAAGAAGGAAAAGAATGACGATGATGATGATGAAGATGAAGAAGACTATAAACCCATTAAGCCGAGGAGCGCAGCTCCTAAGTTTGATAAGGTATTTTGTCTTTTTATCTTATTTTCTGGCGAAAAGGATGAAGCTTTAAAGGCCTAGCTTCTGTTAACTTTTGTTTGCTTACGGAGAAAATGGAGGAAAATAGGAATAATATGACATTCATCTGCAATGTAGTTTGTTTGGCCACTGCATTGGAGAGGGTTAAGAAGTTAAAATTTTGGGGGTTTGAATTTGGTGAAAATTTGGCGTTTTTTACATTGTAATAGTCTTTTGACTTAAGGGTGTGATTTTGTTTTCTTGGTGGATTGGTAGGGGCTGAAGCAACTGAAGAATAAGAAAGAGGACACTAAGAAGAAGGTAGCAGCTGTAGCAGAGCAGAATGGAAAGAAGAGGGAGAGGAAAGTGTATGATTTGCCGGGCCAGAAGCGAGATCCACCTGAGGAAGTACTGTGCATTTTGTGTTCTCTTTTATCACATTAACTTGCAAATGTCTTATTATAGTATTTGTTTAGTGATGGAGGTTCTTACATTGTAAATTTACAGAGAGATCCATTGAGGATCTTTTACGAAACACTGTACCAGCAAGTTCCTAACAGCGAAATGGCACAAATCTGGTGAGTAATTTGACCCAATATGAGTCAATTCGTACCTGTTTCACTGTCGAGTTTTTGTTTAGGTAGTAGTGTTTTGGTTCTTGTATCTTGTTGCTACTTCCCTGTAAATGAACAAATATTGCATGCTATTATAGCTCTAATCTACCCTTAGCTAGTTACACTGGTCTTGGTTCACTAATTGCCATCCATTTGCTAGTTACACAATTAGAAGAGGGGATTTCAGACAAATAAATATGTTTTTAGGCATTAATATTTATAGAAAAAGTTGATGGGAACTTACTGTAGGAAATTTATTTCACCCCTTTCTGCAGCCTTTATTGGCTAATCCATTCTGGAATAATTTATTGTAAAGCATGCATTTTAAGATTAGTGCAGAAAACTCTAAGCTTTTTTAAGAAGATAACTGGGCAATATAATATGTACCTGTGCATATTAACTAACCGCATCAAGATGCATCTAAAAACTATGATATGATTGTTTCTCTAGTCATCTATTCAGTTTTTTTTTTCTGGATATGATGAGGGACAAATTGACTCTAACATGAGAGAATAGCCATTGTAACTGCTAGTGTTAGATTCTAAATAAGTTGTTCATCATCTACTTCTATAGGCACATATCTTAAGCTCTAATGTTTAGCCTGATGTTGTCATATGTTTGCTTTGAGTCAGGACATTCTCTAATCTCTATCTGATGCCATTGTTTGAGATGAGGAAATACTCCCTTTCATATTTGTTTTCTCTTGTCCTATAAATTTGTCTTTGTCATGGGAAACATCAGCTTTACTATTGTTTAAACTTTTGTCAACATCATCATATATATATTTAACTCTTGTTATGTGCTCGTGCGCGTGAATTTTGTCTGTAGGGTTGAATATGGGACATCTTTGGGTTGAATAATGTATGTAAATAGCAAAGTTGTTCATACACATGCCGGCTGTGTGTAGCGTTGAAGTTTTTATTTCTTTGTGTGAACCAAATAAATATAAAAGTCAGTGTAGTGCTCCGTGTGTGACCGTCGTATTAGGATTTGAAGTCGTTCGTCTTTCATGTTTAAGAGTGCAACCAGCCCTTTTCTGTGGGTAAAAGCATAGTCACTTTTACACATATACAGCCTTATCCCTGTAGCTCCATCTTCTGGAGTTCAGTTTAGTAAATGTGTATGTAGATATGCTTTACCTGGTTGTTAGTTGGCAATGAAATACACTGAACTTAGTGACATACAATAACGACAACCATGCATATTGTTGCCATTAACATATGATTTTAAGTAGTGAATATTACAAATGCTTTGGTGCCTATCATACATGTGTGATGAATAAGTTATTGAAGCAAGTCCTCTAGTTTTCTTCATATTGTTAGATGGTGCTTTTTGTTTTTACATGTGTCTATAGAGAAGTCATACTTTTCAGTGCTTCCTTGATATTTTTGTGCAAATGGCCGATGCTATGAAGTTAGCTGCATTGTTTCACTTGTTATTTTGACTACTTTTTTCAGTCTCGCATACAATTTCTTGGAGTGTCATGTTTAAGTGAATTTGACTTGTGTATAATTAATTTGTGCTTTAGCTCTTCCCTTTTCAAAGTTTGTGCATTGAAGAATCAACACTGATTAGGTGTAGGTCTGAACCATAACTAATGGTTTTCCACTCCACCTCTGGTGAATTCGATATATCCAGCAAAGACTTTGGGAGCTCGTAGTTTTACTTCCTCTATCCCAAAATGAGAGTCGATTTTCTCTTCTTTTTTTTCTTTCAAAATAACCCGTTTTTCTTTTCGGTTAGTTAGTTATGCATGAATTATCACTGATATAAAATAGTTAGAACTTAGAAGTCTAAAAGTTTGTTACAATGATAGCACTAAGGGGTATAAGAAGAAAAGTCCTTCCCTAATTTATTCACTTTTTAGAAAATTGGTTAAGTGGACACCCATTTTAGGACGAATGGAGTATTTTATTGTGCTAGGTCCTTAATATATTGTGTTAATTGTTTTAAAGTGCAACTATTGGTGCTAGAAATTCATTCATGCCTATTAATTCTTCTGCATCAGCAATTGTTTGGCATCTCGTGGACTTGTTTCTTTCTCTCATTCTATCTACTTGGTTCAGCTGAATCACGAGTAATGTCTTGTTAAGCTTGGTGTTTAAAGTTCTTCCTGTGCACTGGAACACTTAAAAGTGTAATAAAGTTTTAGGAATAACAAGTTGTGTCTTGAGTGTGATGGTTCATACTACTACTACCTTTGTGAACAACAATTAAAATAGGAAAAGAGTATGGGATTGGAGGAATGAGGACCATATGGAAGAAATTTTTTGCTTCATTTAAGCAATCACTCGTCTAAGTAAAAAAGATCTGAATTTTGATTACAATGGATTAGTCTCTTTTTGGATTGCCAGTGTTGCAATGTTAATGTCTTGAAATGTGTCTCGATTTGCAGGATGATGGAGTCTGGTTTGCTGTCGAAAGAAGAGGCGAAAAAAGTTTTCGATAAGAAACAGAAGAAGGCAGTGTTGCAAAAGCTGGGCTCCCCTACAAAAGTTGGTAACAAGACCCCTCAGTCTGACAGCGTGAAGAGAGCAGCAGTTTCATCCAGCAAAACGATGACAACAGTCTCTAAACTTGCTTCAAAGAAACGCAAGAACGATGATGAAAGTTCAGATGACGAATTCATTATTGAGAAAAAAATAGCTAAGAAAACGAGAGCAGAATAGAGATTTCTCCCAATTAACTCAATGCTGCAACTTTTGCCTTATGGCACTTGTTTGTTCCAACACTTGATAACCAACGTTCCATTTTAACCAAATCAATGGCTTTCAAATCATGTTGCCAAATTTTAATTTTGGATTGTCTAGTCTGACGAGTTCTATAATACTCCCTCCGTCTCAAAATGAGTGTCTTGTTTTAATTTTTTGTAAAAATTAAGAATTATAAGATAATGTAGTGTGTTTGTAATATAACCATTACTTTTTCACCTACATTCCATGTGCAGGTCAGCTCATGTGCATAAGTGATAAGGGTAACATGGGAAAAATAATAAAATAATAACTTAAAAATAGAAATAAGATATTCATTTTGGGACAAAAAATTTAGACAAACATGACACTTATTTTGAGACGGAGGGAGTACTTATTTATGCATGTAAAATCGATTTTAGAAATCATAAATTTTGTCATCGTTAACTTATATTGATCTGAAATGTTGAGTAGGACTGTCTATTTCAAATAGTATAAACAACTATATGTACATAACGACTAGGACATGAGATACTAATTATTTTATTGATCAAATCACGATACGCTATAAAACATGAGATTCGTGTCAGAAATTTATGAGATTGCAGTGATATTGTGTGTGTCATGTTTTTACAGGATGAAACTCAATTTTAACTACAAAAATGTATGTTCCCACATAATTTGAAATAGGGGACATTTAACAATTTCCATTTAATTAGCAATATTTTTCCAAACGATGCTAATTAAATAATGCTTCTGGATTTGTCTGAAACTAAAGTTTATATACAGTACGTACAATAACCAAATAAAACTAATTTATGGAATACATGTGTTTTTAAACTAGGCCGGTGAGCTGTAATAGAGGAAGCATAATATGTTTAAAAATATGTACTGAAATAGTTGAGGGACTCCTAAACAAACTCTTGAGTCTTGATTAGTTGTGTAACCGTATTATTAATATTTCCTTAAATGCCACTAATCACCTAACCCACAAATCTTATATTAGAAAACATACATGGGACTTGTAAGATTTTTAGATTTTAAAATAGGTACTGTAATAGGGTATCAAGTGATTGATTTCAAACAAGTTAATTTAATTTTAGATTTTTAGTTCAATCCGATTTTGGGTTTAGGTCAATTGTTTTTATTTAACATAAATTTGGGGTGATTACAGTAAACTCATGTGTTTAAGGTCAAAAACGCATTAGCCATCACATGTTTTAAAAGTCGACAATTAACTAACATATTTTTTTATTAAAAGTGTAAAACGTTAAATTAACGAAATATTCAAATTGCTCCTTTAAAACATATGCGACTTTTGAATTATATATTTTTTAATTTATAGGCTACTTAATATTAGGCTTATTTCTATTTATGAAGTTTCTTTTGACTTTGGTCTTGTTTGGTAAGTTTACTTCATGTCTATATAGGTAGCTAGAAGTAATTTACATTATCTATATAGAATATGAGTTTTGTTTGGTAAAAAAAAAATATAGAAGCAATTTTATATAAAAACTTATTATTTGGTAAAATTGTCTAAAAAGAAAAGTATTATGCTGAAATGACCACATTGCCTTTAATGTAAAAAGAATGATATAATAAAAGAAAAAAGATTTATAATTGAAAAGGGAGTTAAATAAACTTGGAAGTAAACCCACGTGTATATGTGGGCTTTACCGTCTAGCCGGTATACCTCACATTTAAAAGGGTTCACCTTTCAGACAGAGGTAACAAACTTGGAGGTAAACCGACATGAATATGTGGGCTTATCTTCTGACAGGTATACCTCACATTTTAAAGGGTACACCGCACAGACACAAGAAGTAAATGTAAACTCATGGTTTACCTTCAAACGGTGTACCTCACATTTTACATGGTTCACCACCCATATACATAACTGTGATATAATCAAGAGTAAGATATAACCACGTTTGTGAAAAGATTTACCATACAATCAGTTAGAAGAGAGAGAGAGAGAGAAAGAGGGGTTGAGAGAGAGAGAGAGAGGGTTGACAAGGATACTTTAGGTATGTAATCTCTTATAGACGTTATCACTGTTCCCCATGAACAACCAATCTCTTGTGAGAACATTGTCAACTTTTATGAATGTCTATAGACATTCTTTCCCAACCAGACGTACCAAATAAAAAATTCTTCAAAAAAGTCTGTCGACATTTCATATAAATGTTATATAGAATTACCAAATAAGGCCTTAATTAAAGAAATGAAAATTTGGAGAAAATTCAAAACTTTATTTGGGTGTTAAGGGTAGTGAGAAAAAATAAATCACAAAATCAAAATGAGGAAATAAGTGATAGAAAAAAAAACAAAAAAAAAAAGGTAAAAAGAAGAAGAAATTTTTGGAAACAAGTTGAAGAATTTTGCTTGATGGGGGACAGGTGGGTAGATTTATTGCTAATAAGTTATTTTTATTTGAAGAATATTGCTATTAAATTGTAGTTGGTTTAATTTCACAAGAAAAAAAAATACTGAGAATTTTGAGAAGGAAACGTATAAATTCAGGGTCAAAGTGTATATACTCCTCTGGAGAGTGGCCTCCTGACATAAAAGACCAAAAAAAAAAAAAAGTGAGTAGTTATGTACTTATTTTAGCTATTTTTAGTTGAATATTTTGTTAAGCAAAACTAAATAAGACCTATTTTATATATACAAAATCTATCATTTCTAAATGAATTTCAATGGTTAGAAAATTAGTCATTTGAATTTATATTTTTAGAAATGGTTGGGACTCATGTAGCATATAAGTTTATTCACCAATAAGGTTTGATTCAGTTGATAATTGAGACTGTGGGAATAATTTGTTAGAGTTAGACCCTCACTAAACAGACTTACTGAGAGGGATGATGATCCTTAACATACTAATCTTGAGTTAGATTAAACCATTGTTTTACACTATAAAAACAGAATATCCCATACATCTCGTAAATATAATGTAAATGTCATAATATGCTCTTTTTAATGTTTCAACTATTAATTTAAGAGATAAAAGCAAAAATAGTACTCAAATTTTGATCAAATACTCATTTACTACCCAAATAATAATTATATTTGAGTTAGTACGTAGACTTTGATTTTGAACTCAATTAAGTATCTACCGTAAACGCCTAATATTCTAAAAAAAAGTTAGAGAAACAAAGTTTAAAGAGAAACTTCCAATATGTAGAATGAGCTGACCATTCTTATCAAGAATGTAGTATTTATATTTACAAACTAAATATGTCATGAAGCATCATTGGTTTAATTGTTGATACTATGAGGTCAGCTATGGGCCCGCTGGGGTGTTGCGGTCCTATTTTTTTAGATGCAGCTACTATGGGCATCAAGTGAGTTTTGAAGCATCCGCACAACTTTTAAGCATCCTGGGATGTAATGAAGCTCATAGAGCACCAACTGCTTTACGTAGCGCCCTTGTGTTTTATTGTAGTTTCATAATTGCCGCGTGACTTTCTAGCATTGCAAAATAAAATGAAGTTTTTAAGAATGTACAAAGATTCTGATAGCTCATATTGTATTGTTATGATTTTTTTAAGTGTTTTGTGCCTCAAAAGCGCTTTCAAGCATCAAGTAAATGATTTTGTAGTTTATTTGAAAAATGACATAGCTTTAGAAGATATTGTACCTCAAATTGTATTTGGCCGAGGTTGAATCAAACATTGTGCTATTTACACATCTCTCGTTTACGCATCATAATATTGATGTATGTATAATAGAAGTATATGAACATATAACATGTATAAAAGAAATGTTTTTTTATTTCACTATTATTTTTACCTTTTTTTGTAGCATTTAAATATTTGTAATACATGTAATGAGTTGTATTTTCTTCTCTCCCTTTTCCTTTTCTTTCTCTCTAAGCTTACCCATTTAAATTCGTTACAGATATATACAAATTTAACTCGGATTATAAGTACTAAAAAAGAAAAAGAAAAAAAAAAAAAACATAGACACGCGCGCGGGAATATATTTGCGAGTGAGTGATAATTATTAAGGCGGAGAGGTAAGCAAGAAAGAGAATGAGGACGCACGCGCCGTGGCAGTGGCCATAAACCCTAGGAACCATAATCTCCATCTAAGCGACACGTGTCACTCTCCGCAACCTCGCCGGGGATTATTTCCCTCAATTTATAAGCAGCAGCAACAGCAATTAAAAAAGAAAAATCAAAACCAATCCTCCAAGCAACACACCCTCACCCTAATCTCTTCTTCTCCCAATTTCGCCGTCGCCGTCGGTTTCTGTATTTTCTTCTCTGCAACGAACCAGAGTTGAAGCAGAAGAAGAAGTTTTGAAGATGAAACAGAGCACTAGGAGTCCCATTGATTTGGGCCCACCAGCGGAAAAGTCGCGGTGGACGGAGGACGAGATTGACGTCATGGAATTCATGGATGAGCTTCGTCTCGCCAAGCTTCAGCACGCGGCCGTCGACCCTGACCCTTTCATGCCTCCCCGTTGCCTTCCCTTCACTTGGGGCATCAAGAAGAAGAGATCTGCAATCGACCGGAGTCCATCGCCGCCGCAGACCCGCGCTCGTTTTCCGTCATTGTCGCCGCCGCCGCCGGTCAAGAAACTCAAGGTCGACAGCCCCGCCACGCCTCTCT
>JAYMTA010004279.1:0-12865 GCA_036897625.1 Pelargonium cotyledonis | reverse complement strand
ACGGGGACACGGGGTGGAGAAATCACAACTAGCATCGGGGCGGGGCAGGTTCGGGGCTCGGGGAAAAAGACCGGGGCGGGTTCGGGATTATAAAACCCACCCGTTGTCATCCCTATTCTTTACATTGGCACGTAATTTTAGAACTAAAACAAATTATTATTCATAATCCCAATTAGAGATTGCAAACTGATCTAGTTAATCTTATTTCACACTAGGAGAATTTATTAAGATAATATGTAACTATGTCTACGGACTGCCTAATAAATGAGAACTTTAAGCAAGGAAGTCAAAGAATATATGGTGTCACCAATAATTATAACAAATGCGTGTTTATACTCTTCTTTAGATTGTAATACATTGACTATCTGAAACAAATCTAACAATAATTTTGGCATCTATGCTCACCGACCCAACTTTCTACCTTCCAGATCGAGATATCTAACATGGTTTCTAAAATATAATTTGACTTCAGTTTTTCTGTCAAGGTGTCTAATGTGAAATTTAAAACATATTTAATAATTTTTTTATTCAATTATTGTGCTCATCTTGTTCTCAACCTCCATTTTTTTCACTTGATTCGTTGCCTTCTTTGAGCCCATCTCCTTATAGAGACTCTCTGTCAATGTATGATCAATTGAAGATATAGATGAGAATTCTCATTCTCAATTTGCTAATCTCTAACATGCAACTACAGATAATTTCCAAGAAGCAAAATCTACTACTGATTCAATTTTCCAGTCATTGTGAGTCCACAAGCATGACACTCTCCAGCAATCAAGTTTGACATTGACAATATTCTTGACAATTCTCGTTCTTGCATATTCAAGACATTTGTCTGTAAATGCATCTTTCAAAATCTCAAACGTCGCGCTTTTACGACTTAAATTAAGTCCAACATTGAGAAATCATATCACTCAAGTCTGCAAGCCATCGACACGCTTGGCCCCCAAAAACCTTTTTAGGCAAAGAAACAATGTTCTGGACCTCCTGTGCTACATCAGTAGATATGTACATGTGAAGGTTTTGGAGATGGTAGGTTATTACCTAGACTTGGTCCTCCAACGACTCATATGCCCAAACGCCTCAAGGACCTTAAGATGATGACATCAATGAGCCTCCGCACCAAATCATCACATGATAATTGATAGATTAAATCACCATGTGTGTTCATTCACCATGACATGTGCGTGACATCATCAACCTCTTACAACCAATCACAACGCAATTCATCGTCTCCTTTATCTTAACTTTGTGAGTATAAATATAGTCAAAATATGAAGTGTGGATCTTTTTTTGGACTTTGAGATTCATTGGCGTCATTTACAAATTTTGAGTTTTCAACCTCTTTCTAAAATTCCACGAATCATACACTTTTATTTCACAATGGTAGATACGCTTACTCTAACGCTAAAAGTGAAATCCAGGGGTATCCTTACGTTTTGCTCAACATTATACATGTCTTAACGTATTCAAAGCTCTCAACTGAAAGCACATACAAAATATTCTAATTGTGAAGATCACATACAAAATTTCTATTTCAACAAGATTTACGAACATGTTATTTTGTTAACGTTGGGTTAACGAGATGAATCACTCTCCTAAAAAGAATATAAGAATTACCCATAATCTATCTTTTTCTTCTTCCATTCCCTAATTATTATTATTATTTTTTTTAATCTCCATTCCCTAATTTAATTTGATGGTTGGGAAGTCAATCTTAATATTACTAATTTACCCTTTTCAATTCACATAGTATAATTTAAAGTTGAAAACAAAATTGTCCAAGAAAATAGAGAAGCCTTTAGATTGAAGAGTGACAGCAAATGAATCCCGTGACCCTCTTTTGATGTTGACTCTTGTCTCATTGTCTCTCTCTCTCTGTTGCTCAAAACTTCACACATGCACATATTTTATTCGCAACCGGACAATTCTCCTACAATCTTTACTTTTCATTCCCCGTTTTGCCCCTCCACGTTTTACTTAATTAACCTTGCTTATTATTATTTTTTTTGAGTAAAAAAGTAAAACTTTCTGACTAAAATCTTTGAGTATAATATCTTATTAGATGTCGTACATAATTATTTTTTCATTTTTTTTAGCATAAAACATTATTTTTCATTTAATTTCTCTACAATCGAAAATATGAAATTCAATCAATAAATAGAAATTAACCATCGCCTCTCTAACCGCCCAAACTTCTGCCTCTCTTGGATCCAAACAAACCTCTCTAGACTAATACACTATTAGAGTTTGACACATCACTAAACACTCGTACCTGTTTCAACTAATTTGTGTTAGCAAAGTGATGTCCTAACTCAAATTGCTTTTATGAAATAACCCAACACAAATCTTTTGTGTATTGATTTTTGAGATTTATAGTCATAAAATTAATGATTTGTTATTTATAATATGAATATGAAAATAAAGAATTTAATCCAAGAAATTTTTGGGTTAGACTAAACTAAACTAATAAAAGATTGCCACCTCATTAAAATATACAGTTACCCACCCAAGTGAATTTGTGGGAGCAGAACGATCCGCTGGATCCAAACATTTTAAATGAGGTGTCATAATCTCTTTGGTCTCTCAATAGTGACTTAGCCTAAGTCAAAAAATTCTTGACTTAGAATACCCAATCCCTATGAATATATACTCACAAATAAAAGAAGAAAGACCAATCGTTGGTTGGTCCAATTAGAGAGGACCACGGTTCGATCCCTCACAGCCGTAATTGAGAGATGTGAGAAATCCTTAACCCCAGGACTAAGCCTCAAATGGGAATTAGTTTGAATATGGTCACAAGGCTTAAAAGTGTCTATCGTACAGTGCGAGCCTGCTCAGTAATCCTAAAGTTTAAAAAAAAAAAAAAAAAAAAAGAAAGAGGAAAGTAGGGCAATTGGGTCAATAAGGAAAGAAATGACACAGTGAGGGAGGTCTCTTCTACTGCAAGTCGCGCCAGCTTTTCTGTTCACAGCTCCTTCTTCCGATGTAACGTTCGCATCCAAATCCACAGTCCTCTTCTCTTCTCTGTCTCTCTCTTCTGCTCTGTGAGTCTGTGACTATCTATATATATAGATTAGCTTTTCTTGCTCATTCACTCATGCGTGAGTGAAGCCTAAATAGCCATTTCTGCTCATTCTCTCTTCGCTCGCTGCCTCTGCAATGGCGCTCAATTCCTCTGACCAGGTGAGGCTTTCTCGTTTCTTTTTCTGTTTTTGTTTCCTTTCTGACGATAATTGAACCATTTCTGCCTTAGATGCGCCCATTTTTGTACCGCATTGAGTTGTGATTGGAGTTGTCGATGAATGTATCTTCCAGAACGTTAATGGTTTGTTTGTTTCGCGAGAAAATGCAAATTTCAAAATTTCCTCTCGTTTTTTTTTCTCACTAGTTCGTTCAGTAATGGTAAACGTGCCTGTGCAATTTGAATTTTGGTTCTGCGCTGCATTTTTGCCGATTGAGTGTATTGTCATTTGAAGATTTCACACTTGCAGAGCCAAAATTGGTATGTTTTTAACCCCAATGAACTGAACAGCTATCAACTTTGCTACAGAATGGCCTCTTGAAACACTGGATCTGTAGCATCTTTGCATTGAATATATATTATGATTGTATGCAATTTGAGGTTTGTACATATTTTTGGAAGAACTGAGCTCTGGAGGTGAAAATCTCCTTATGTTTGAGAATTCTCTTGAAGGGGTTATTTAAGATTTAGTAAAAGATAAGTGAAAGGCTAGATATTCTTTTTTTTTTTTTCTTTTTTGAAATTGAAAGGCTAGTTGTTATTCAATTGTCAAGAATTGGAATATTAAAAAATCTGAATATTTCAACTCATTTGAGTGAATTTTTTTTTAATCTCACATGCCATTTTTCATAAATAAATAAATGAAAGAATGCAAGGATTAAAAAGTTAAAATATCCAATAAGTTCTAATTTTCTAGAAATTAATTTGAGAATATCTAAGCTAACAACACCTAAGTGAAATTCTTTATTCCAATCATGGTGCTATTCTAGTTAATTTAGCTGCTGGAAATTGCATGCTTATGGTTGCATATTGTGTGTAGATGTTGCAAGTTGAGCCATCTTCTTTGTCATAGTCATTAATTCAAGTTTGTTTTGAGTGCACCACACAAGTTTAACATGATGTGACACTGACAGGAAAAACTACAATTTACACATATTTCGGATGGAAGTTGCAACATACCCATCAGTTCTACATGCTTCCAATTGCTAAAGCCAGCTTTTGATGAAGTCAACGAACATTGCTCTCTTGGTAATTTTGCTCGAGTTCTTATACATATAACTAACCCCAGTTTGTAATGCAAAGTTGTCTAACAGAATCTCTCAATCTGTGATTGCAGATGTTTTGCCTATTCTTTTAGAGGAGGCTTCGCTTCCTTTGGCATCAGATTGCCCGTTTCATGGTGGACAAGTGAGTGTATAGCTATATTTAGACCTTCAATTTCTCAAGGGTTCAGATTGAATTAAGTTCAAAAGGTTGCGCAAACAGGGTTTTAGTTATTCTTTCATCTGCGTTGTTTACTTTTTGTGTCTAAGTATTTTTCAACAATTTTATATCTGTAGGGTCGAGATGTTTATAGCATTTCTGTATTGCCTGAGGGAGGCGAAGTCAATTACAAAGGTGCATCACAGTTGGCTATATTAAGCGTCCTAGAAGTTCCTAATCCATCTGAAAATAGAATGTGCTTGGATGCCCAATTGAAGTTCCAGAACTGCATGGATGTACAAAATGAAAATTCAGATGCTTATTCCACATGTGTTGTGAACATGGATATTCCGAAGAAAAACATTAAAGCAACCGAGTCTAATGAAGAAACTGTTGGAAATTTGATAAGTGAGGGCGTTGTAACTGTAAGTCCTTTACTCTTATTATCTGCCTATGAGAAACATTTCAAAGAGCTAAATCTAGAGATAACAACAGACAAACAGATACAGTCTGGACTATGGAAAGATTTTGGTTCTGATGCTGAGACTGTTTTTTTGTTGAGCAAAATCAGTGCCTTGTGTTTCTGACATGAAGTAATTAATGGCTACAGCATCCAGGGAAGGCCTTTTTGCAGAGACAGGAAAGCTTTAAAATAGGTGGAAACTTTATGCAGGTTTTGTTGAACCTTGGCTTAACATTACTGAAGCTCACATCTACAGGTATGTGAGAACAACTTGCACACAGTATTCTACCATAATCTTGGTGATTGATAATCTTGGTATGTGAGAACTTGCATACGTCATAGAAACTGATGGTTTATGAGACATTAGATTAAAACTATAACTTCTAGATATCAAGGGAAAATATTATATTAATAAATCAAAAGATATCGGAAACTTTTTTCCTAGTATGACTCGTCTGAAAGATTTGGCCTGACAGGAAAACTGTAAATAGCAACATTTTGCTGCTCAACTTGCTAGGTGTGCATAATGTTTGTGAGCATGGGGTACTGGTTTCCTGCTTGGCTAATCCATTGGACATGCTCAATAAATGGTTCCCTGTTACATGTTCTTCACTTCACAACTTCTCGGCTACTACTATTGGGCACTTATCAAACATTTCCTCCTAATGCTATTGCAGTTTTCTAGTTATTTTACCTCTTGTGTTATGTTATAACTAATCGGTTGAATTAATTTTCACGTCTTTTGAACTGCTTTTTCTTTCATTTAACAGAGAAATCAGCAATTGAGAGGGTCCGTGAGATGTCAAATAACAGATGGCGAAGATACAAACGTTCTTCCTTCTATGATTCAAGAACAGTTGTGCTCACATTCTCTATCTTGTAAGCCCTAAACTCATTACTAGAACAGTTCGAAGTTGGTTTTGAAGCTCAACAAAACTGAAACTCTAATAAGAAATTATTTGTTATTAATTATCTCTGAACTTGAGTAATGCCATTTAGCTTTATTATTAAAAAAGATGCTAACAGGTCTTGTGTGATTCAAATCGATGAATCCAAAATAGTTAAAAAGATGCATATGCTGGGATCAAATTATCAGGATAAGAACAAGTGGGACAAAAGGCTTGTACATATGGTGAATCTTTGACACTGAAACTGACTGCATGTATACATATTCTCTCTGTCTGAAACTAATTCCTTCAAATGTGCTCGTGCAAATGCATCCATATATTACAAGACTATTAAATCCCGTGTTTAAAGAAGAAAAGAAATGTATTGTATCTTCTTACTCTAACCATTAAATAATTATCTTTCCATGTTGTTTTCCAGGTCAATTTTCGGGACATTGGTATTAATATACTTGACGCTGAGAGTGAGACAGAATGGGGATCGTTCCTGAAGGTTGCCCCCTTGCTGGCGGCTCCTGCTTCACGCTTCATCGTACTTACTACCCGTTGTTCCCGTTGTTGTCTCTCCCCTGTACATAATTTGAAACCTTAATCCCGGTCACGGTCCTAGTAGTGGTAAGATGCTTTGGAGACAATATTGTGTAGCTTCACACATTTTCATCACTTGGGTTCAATTTGATCATTTGAACCACTGCAAAAGTTTACATTGCTTCGGCCACAATATAAGAAAAGGTCTCCCCTGGGCACATATATGTTTCTACTGTGAACGTTATTTTTTGTCCTCTCTTTGCCGAAATATTATTCAGTCCTTTGTCCGAAGGATACTTTGTGCTACATCAATTACATATTACTAGTTATGATGCACAAAATTTTATAAGTATTTCAGTTCTTAATAAGACTAGAAGTGTTTGGACTCATTGAGCCATGACGATGTCCAGGATAATTAAAACTTATTAACACAAAAAGGGAGGTAGGGAGGAGAAAAAAGAAGCCTAAGAAGGTCGGGTTGACGCAAGACCATGACCATTAGGGCACACCCGTGGGGACCTTACCCTCCATGTGGCACCAAACCTTGAAGAAAGGTGGACAAGCCCCACCTCTATGTGCTTGTAAGGTGCACCACAGCCGCGGGACAAGCACCGTGCGGGTGAGCTACCCTAGTGCCATGTAATAGCCAACCTCACGTCCCTCTCTTGCTACGAGCTTGATTTTAGACACTTTCGAAATATATTTGAGTACCCTCCCAAGTTGCGCACCTTACAACTTTTCGTACCAAGTTTCCATCAAATCCACGTTTTCATCTAGCTTCTCAATGTATCACTTCTTCTCTAAACTTAATAAAAATTAGGTACACTGAATTTTCGCGCTCTTGAACTTCACCTCTCCTTTCCGGACACCTCTTCCTTCATTAGGCTCCTCTCAAGAAGACTTCACCAACACTAAACCGTCATTGAGGGCTTTAGGCCTACCTCAAGGTCTTTATCTCGAAGAGCTACACCTACAAGAACCACCTCCAAGAAACTCTAACATAAATCTCTTCATCTCAGACACTATCGTCAAGGTTCTCAATCGCACTTAGTCATTCTTGCCTGAAAGGTTTTCCACCTTAGTGAGTGACATTAGCACAACTTCGGTTCTTATCACTTAAAATATCTATAGCACACCCGAAACTACTTCAATTCACCCAAAATCGCCCAGTGAGAACAATCAAGGAACGGGCCAAGGAAGTCATGTCCTCACCTTGAGGTCTGGAACACCTGATGCTATGCATGGTTGATAAGCATTCAATAGAAATTGAGGAACACCCTAGTGGTAGTCTCCCAAACTCCACCTTGCAGCTCCATCCTAAGACCCAAGTATAGTGACATCATCTCAAATAATCATTCACCCATGTGACAGCATCATATTCCGCCATGACATTACGTCTGACCTATAACATAAGTCTACGTCAACCACTAAGAGTTGCAGTTGGTTAACCCAACTGCGTGAGTGGGAGGAGATCTCAAGATCAATCCCCACTCAACACATCCTTAGTGGGGGTGGTGTAAGAAACCACTTTAGTCTGGTAAGGTGCCAAACCCTCTAGGCTAGGGCTAAGAGACATAGTCTCTTTCCTAAACACTATTAGCTCCTTGTATATATACCATTTAAGCCGTTGCTTATCATAAAAAAAATGCATAAATCTACGTCATCCTCTCCACACATTCTAAGAGTATATATATCATATCTGCCGAATGGGTAAATGAACTTTTGACTATTTCTCAATTCAAAATCATAAATATTCACTCTCTATATTCTCTCTTTAACTTGATAACGTTCACCAAAATAGAGATGCTTACTCTCATGCATTAGGTGAAATTTGTTGCACACAACTTGTGTTTCACTTAACGGAATGCTCTCATTTGTGGTGTGCATGTCTAGTTGGGAGATATTTGTCTCACATTTAACCATTTTTTCTTAATGAATTGTCTCCTAAACATGGGATCTTCGCCCAACACCCCTGGTTTCTAACAATCGAGACCATTTCAACTCACCCACGAACCGTTCGATGAGAATAAATAAGGAAAGACTTGAGGATGCCGCGTCCCAGCTTAGTAAACTCTCCTCGATGCCTAATACACTTAGTGCAAAACCCAATTCGTAAGCACTCAATGTAGCTTCGAAGGAAGATACACCCTAGTAATGACCTTCCAGACTCCATTTCGCAATTTCACCTTCGACCATTGCCTTAAGACCCAAGCATGTTGACGAAAATGTCACATATGCATGGCGACATCATCATCATCACCTTAGCATGGTGACCTCATCGCCACATCATCTTGACATAATCATCTCTTGCGCGTAATTATCATGAGATAAACATGACATCATCATAGTCCACCAAGATATCACCTCTGACTAAGCACATTACGGCTCGTTGCTCTTTTCATACACTTTGTGTATGAATAACTTCTCTACCCAATGGATAAGGAAACTTTTGAACATTTCTCAAATTTATTTCCTACCGTAACACTTATTCACTCTCTAAATTCTCTCTAGCTTACTTGATCCACTTTCACCACTGTAGAGATGATTACTCACAGGCCCAGAGTAAAGTCCATAACACACCTTGAGATTTGTTTAACAATGTGCTATCATTTATGGTGCAAAGATTTACTTCGGAGTTCTCAACTGGAGCTAGGTCTACTAGTAGAAATTGAATCAAGACAAGGATTAGACTCACATGTTAAAAGTTGTGCATTATCGTCGAATTTCTTCATAGTAAAAATGTTAGGAATTAGAACTAGATTACATATTTAAAATAAGTTGCGACTTTCAAGGAAAACGTAACAGAAACTAGAAAGAAGAAAGAAAAAAAAAAAAGAAAAAAGAGGAAGGCTCTTATTGAAGCAAAAATATGTCTTCACCTCTTGCCTACAAGAAAATTCTTTAAGAAAAAAACCATTATGGCCTAATTATTTTACAGGGGCATTTCCCAAAAACAAAATAACAATAATAAAAACCGAAAGAAATGAGGTATAGGACAAAATGACAGATACAGAGTAAGAATGACTTACAAAACTGTGACAGCTTCCGAAAAGGTACTAAAATTTATGGGACTAATTAAGAAGATTGAAAGAAAATATCAAAATGATCAAACCTTGATATCTTCAGACTGAAAAATTCCAACTCTCTTCTCACCCTAATAGCTCAAGAGTTAGTGGTACAGTACCGGATTTAAAGCTTTTGGTATCTGAGAACATCATCAAGCTGAATTGCCATTTGGGTTCGTAGTGACAAAACAAGCACACATGATCTCTAGCACATGCAGCCTCCGGCTTGCTGATCTGACTGGGATGAGTTCACAGTGGGCTTCAGGTTCACATCAACCATGTCTTCCTGTTTTGTAGAAGATAGGGTCTCCATTCCTGGCAAAGCTGCAGCGATCTTACGGAACAGAGGCTGCAATTTAACATTCATATTTAAACCGAGGTCATTTTTATGCAGACACAAATGTATTTAAGAAAAACTGAGATGGTGTTGTATCGCAACGATTGTGTTTGTTTTTTTGGGTGTGGAAGACTTGCCTTAATATTGAATCCTGCTTTTGCACTGGTCTCTATAAACATTACCCCAAACTCGCGGGCCTTGTAATCTCCTTCCTCAATTGAAACTTGCCTGTTTGATGGGAAATAGAAACAATATTAATAAACATCATAAAAGTAACTTTGATACAATATGTGAATGATGGTAACAAAATAAAATGAACAAGTTTTTCCTGTTTAGTTTAGAGCCATATCTATCAGCAGCCTTTATCTCTCGAATATGTTGTTTTTTTGGATAACTAAAACGCCAAATTGAAGGTATCCTGGGTTCTTTGCACAAACCACGCCTACCATATCTTATAATATTTACCACTGAATTCATTCAAATTCGAGGATATCCTTGTGAACAATATTATAGGTTAGACTGTCAAAAAAATATCTCAAGTTTTTTGTTCTTACCAGAAAGGCAGTATCATTTGTCACTAAACTATAAATAAAAAACCTCCCAAGAGAACCTGATCAAATAAAAAGTATGCAAGGAAAATATTCAGTCATGTACCTTTTATCAACAAGATCGGTTTTGTTTCCAACAAGGACAATGATGACATCACTGCCTCGCTCTGTACGTACCTCCTCAATCCACTTGTTAGTGTTCAGGAATGATTGCCTATCTGCACGATGACAAATAAGTAAGATACTTAGCAAACTAAAGGTTTGGATATGTCATCGAAGTACGAACAGAACTATGCATGACTATATAACATATGGACATTTCAGGCTATCTAAAGTAAAAATGAAGACAAAATTACATAAAGCAAGCCCCGAACTACAGAGACTTTTATTTCTCTACTTGACACTCTTGATCTGCATGTTCTTAGTTCTTTCCAACAGTGAAAATAAATTATGTTGAAGAACACTGTACAATTTTCTTCATTTATCTGTGTAATGAATTTACCATATCAGCTGAAGCTGGTAGGGAGTCCACAGATATAAAGACCCAACTTAAGTTAGACTAACACTCACTTGCTACGTCGTAGACGATCACTGCAACTGAAGAATCTCTGATGTAACTTGGAATGAGACTCCTAAATCTCTCTTGCCCAGCAGTATCCCTACAAAGATTTCGAAAAAGACAGAACCAGTGTTCCATCACAAACTCTGTCAAGCATAATAAATTGGTACTGGACACTCTGGACTAACATTTTACCCTGACAATGGAGATCTTGGGTAAGACAAGGAACACATTATATGGAGATAACCTCCAAAAAGTAGTAATATAATGATAAATCAGTTTTCGAGCATTACAATATATCATACAATTTGTAATTCCAATGTGGTACTTTGCTACCAGATTTCCCCGTCACTCTATCCTAGCATTCTCTTCAGGGAATAGGCAATGCCATCCCATTTTGTGTCAAAAAAGTTATCCATCACCCAAAATTTCCATATACCAACAAGAAGAAAATCCTACCAAAGCTGCAAACGAACCGTCCGATCTTCAAGGTACATTGTTTTTGACAAAAAATCAATTCCAATGGTAGCCTGCAAAATAAGCAAAAACTTGTTGGTAATGTTTTCTTTTCCTCTCATTCTCAAATAAAATTATTCATGCTTCAACAATTTACCACGCTGCAATACAGCAGATGCCTACCATTGAATCTAACAATGAGACAAAATAAACTGTTCAAGGTCAATTCAGCTTGCATCAGAATTCTAAGAACAGCCATGTGAAACGAAAAAAAAAATTGTGCCAAACATTAGAATGAGATATAAATAATGTATGTACCACAACAATATTTTATTTCAATGGTTGATTCATAAACATATACCACTCAGTGCCAGCGGTTCCGGATTACACAACAGCAACAAAATACATACACCAATATATAATTATATATAAGAATATACACATACAAGTCATAAGTGTGTGTAATCTTCGAAATCAAGGATCAAAACTACACCACACCGATCAACACAACACAAAATGGCGCCAAACCATCCAAAGATCGCAAAAATTCTACAATCATCGGGCAGATTCCAATAGATATGCCAAAAATATGAACGAATCCGGGATCGAATAACATGAAGAAACCGAATCGAGCATTAAACAAAATGGATCAAAATTATTATGCACGAAAATAGATATAGAAAATGGTGGAGAAAGGACCTGGTAGGTGGTGTCGAATTTATCGTACATGAAGCGGGTGATGATGCTGGTTTTGCCGACGGATTGATCGCCCAAGAAGACGAGCTTGTATTTGGCGAGAGGAGACACAGTCGCCATTTTTGGCAAATGTAGGTTTTGGTTTGGTTTGATTCAGCTGATTACAAATCCTCTTTTGTTCATCGAAATGGAAATTGAATTCATAGAAACAGAGGTTTAGATCTGAATCTCTCTGAAATGAAATGAAAATGGAGGGAGAGACGATAAAAAAGGGAACATGCTTTGAGTTCTAATTTATTTATATACTCGTGTTTGAGGAGAAACCGCCAACCACGACGAAGACGGCTCAGTCAAATTCATTTCCCATTCTACCCCTTCTTTTTCCTTCTATTTACGTAGTTGCAGTTAGTTTAAGAACTGGTGTGCTGTAAATTTTTTTGAGAATAAATACTGCATTTCATTAATTCAAAGTCATACTCAAATCCCGAATTACGACAGAGGGACTATCCGGAAGAATCCAAGAACATCGACCAGACAAAGAATAAGAAGCCCTAGCTATGTTACGAGCCATCACATTCGCATATCGATACACAAAAGAGAAAGATAATTTCTCAAAACCCAACACCATACGATTACAATCATCAAGAACTAAACCATACGGACTACACATCACGTACCCTATCTCGAGATCCGAGATGACACGTTTTGCATCACTTTCGATCACCACACGACGCCAGCCCAAAGGTTTGATCCATGACAAAGCTTCTCGAATCGCCATCGCCTCAATCATAGAAGACGAACTCAGCGGAATGTCCCATCTCCGGCAGCCACCTCCTAACAGTCGTCCTTCACTGCTCCACA
>JAYMTA010004278.1:0-12866 GCA_036897625.1 Pelargonium cotyledonis | reverse complement strand
ATATAGATCTGGATTACAATGAATTTGTATTTGATGGACCACATGTATTAGCTTGTAGACAAAAATCCTTGAACAATTCAGCAAAGCTATCATGTAAATGTGACATAGGGCCCAAGTGCACATTCATTGAAGATGCATACAAAAATCTCCCAAAATTGATCTCCAATCCATGCATAATATATAAGATCAATTTATTGACAATTTTTTTTAGAAAAAAAGTATATGATGTTAGAGTTACATTTGCTCTAGTATTAGAACATACCATTAGTCTCAACCACAAAAAATTGAAAAAAATAATGGTGTTAGAAATCAATACAAGATGGACATTCCACCAAATATTTAAGATTTACAAGTCCAAAATTCAGGGCTCTCACACCAAACTTAGTTATTATAATAGTTTGTATCACCTATCAAATTGGTTTTCTATCTAGTAGGATCTGACTGTTATAATCTCTAAACAAATTTATATTAGTGTGGCCCCTCATTTATTTAAAAAGTGTCCAAAATAGTTCAAAACGTTTAATTTTTGTTGAATTTTTTGTCAAATTATATTAAGATAAAATTATTATACTATTCAATTGTAGTTGGCATAATTTTTACGTTTGAATGTCGCATCATTTTTTATTAGGGTTAACAAAAATCATGTCATACTAGCTTAACTAACAGAGATTTTAATGGAAGATAGCGCCGTACACCATTTTGACCATTCTGACCATTATTTTTAAATAATTGAGGGGTTGTGATTCGATGTCCAATAAATCATTAAATTGAGTATATATATATAAATAATAATAACTCATAACAAGAACTGATAAATCAAGTCAGAGTAACCTATGGGTTCACTTTGTATCAAACAAATCTTGTGCACGAATTGAAAACACTTTGGGTTCGGTTCGAAGTTCACAAATTGAGCAAAAATTTGGTTGGACCAAATGAACAAGACCACTAGGTGCTGACTATATTTTCGCACTTGGCAGTCATTTGAAGGACACTCCGGTCATTTTTCTATATATTTTGAGAACTTTCAGACTATTTAATTTCACGTTCTATTCCATAATAAGATTTGAAGTTGAATTGATATTTACGGTTGTTGCATAACTTTTATGTCTTTCACTTCAAGATTCTGAATTTATTTTATACTATTGAACTATCATTATTTAGTTTATCTTTTTAGTAAAAGTTATATCACAACAAATTCTGGTCAACTTTTATAATCTCGCACCTAAACAAAACTAAAACAATATTACAAAACCCGTTCCGAACGTAAATATATGCGTTCATGGAAATTGGAAATTAGCCTTGAAATAAAAGTTTTTTCTCCAAAGTTGTAAATAGTTTGTTGGTTCAAAATCAAGACCCACTAGGGTTTTGAAACTTTCCTAAAAATTGCATATATCTTTTATATGTACTGAGAATAGAGTGTTGCTGACATTAAATCAATGCAAATATGTCAATTTCCGTATGGAAGCACTCTGTTTAGTCCGTTTCATTGCAACTCCAATAAAGGCAATAATGCAAGTCACATATACACATATATGTATATAGTATTATATTATTTCATTTTCACAAAATTTTATGCAAACTATTTAATTAATAATTTTCAACCGAATTAAGAAGTTGTGATACTTTTAGACAATGATGTCGATATTTTTGAAATAAGTGGGAGAATGAATGGCCCAAGCGAACCGAGCCAAACAAACATGATCACTTTGTTTAAGAAATGACAATTGATCACCGTCATGTTATCATATCTACTTTGAATTTGTCAAGTGTCTATAGCGTTTTTGGTAATTTTCCATTTTAAAAAAAATTTATCTAATTTTTTTCTCCCGTTTTATTTTTTCAAACTATGGCTTTAAGTCTCTAATAAGCTATATTTATCTCCTAACACAACTTCTGTTTCTTTTGAACTTGTGTTCAACATTCATTTGTATTGTTATGGTTTGTTCACGAATTGTTTCGTTTTTCATCATTTTCAATAAGAGAGTTGGATCATTTACGACTCCAATTAATCCTACGAATGTGTCTAAACTGCAAAAATAAATAAATAAACAAATTGTTCCTTTTGCAAAAATGGGGAGATCAAGAAGAAATGAGTTTCGATCAATTGGGTATTTCAATTTTATATATTAAATTATCATTTGTCCATAATAAAAGTGAATCTTTATAGATATGATTTTGTTTAAGGTAAATTTCAAGAAACTACTATACAATATGATGACCAACATTGTTTTGAAGTTCATTCTATTACTTGGTCACCACCCACCTTATGTTGCAAACATGTGAACATTTTCCTTAAAAAGGAGAAATGAAAATATGGAAACATATTGAGACATTGTGATCAGACAAAAGACAAGACCATGAGAAACATAAGAAGAGAAGCTAGTGGGCATTTTTATATAGCAAAGAGTGATGTGTGTTCAAATTAACCAATGAAACAGCTGTTCAAAAATATTATACACTTTATTAATTATCAATGCAAAAGAAAATTTTATAATGTATATATCAACAATAAAAAAAGTTAATAGATAAGACTAGGTGAAGGCTATTTTCTAATTTGTCGCGTCACGAAATAATAACAGCCACTTCGGTGTTTTTTTCTTTTTTGTCTTGTCTGAGTCTCAGACTTTTTGTTGTTGTTTTTGTTATTAATTTTACTGAAACTAATGACGATTTACATTTTTTTTAAGAACAAATCTAACATATAAGTAAATATCCTAGCATGAGTAACAAGATTGACATATCTTAAATGCTCACAAGAACTGCCTTTGTCATTTAGTTGGTAATTAAAATCTCTATTGTAACAATGAAACAACAAAATCAATCGTTGATATATATCCTAAGAAACATATGACCCGAAACAATCTCATGCAAAATCCACCGACTCAAAATGAAGAAGAAAAAAAGCTTCCATTAAGAAAAGCTATATTGCAACCTCCACAAAAAAAAATGTAAACAAACTATAAAATTAATATACGAACTAAAATACGAGTTGAATTATCATAACATAAAAAGAATTAGTAAACATAATCTTACATATTAGCATATAATTTAGAAGGATATAATAGTAAGACGTTTGCAAGTAACGATGAAACTAACGGGTCAAATTTAATAAATTTATGTTTGTTCGATAAGAAATGTATGGAGAAAAAAAAATGATTGATCATTATAGGTAGGTGTGGGGTTTGGATATTGGTACAATCTCTCATCAAAATAGTAGGCATTGCCAATAATTGTGATATCTGATAGCCATCAGCCTGTCATAATGTAAAGCATGCCTCACATTTTTCAGGTCACATGCTAATTTTTTTTTGTAGGGTTGAAGAAATTCAGAGAAAGAGTAGATGGTATGTTACTAGGTTTGTTCAATGCACCATTTATTAGTGTAGATTTATGAGCTAGCTTGCAAGGCTAAAATATTTGTCCTTAGCGTTTTCAAATACTTGTTCGACACTTAAATAATTTTGATCTGTGTGTAAGAAACGTGCGAGATGTGATGATATGTATATTCATTGCAAGAGTGTATAGTAATATGGCTGAATTTACGCGTTCTCATTTCTTGAAGGTTTTGTAGTTCTTTCTAATTTAATTATTGAATTGTTTGCAAATTATAAATAAAATCGTTGATTGTTTCGTTTTTCAAATTATTGTAGTTATTAATGAGACTTCTCTTTTAAACAACTGCAATTCATTACGCTTAGGCAACTTTGATTGATAGACTAATAAATATTATGATGCAATTTAATATATAAACAATGACATGAAACGAAAATGATTGCAGAAAGAAAACATAAATTTTCAACTGCAACAAAATATGTCCAAAAATAAGTTAAAAATACATAAAATCTAGTCAACAGCAATTTATAGATCTCATTACAAATCTCTTACATATATCGAAATGAAATAATCCAAAAAAATAATAATAATTCAAAAAGATAAAAATGAATTCAAAACGATATCAAAACTCAATATAATAAAAAGAATAGTAGCACATGAATTTAAAAGTGGTCAAACTATTGTCTCATTTATTTCAAATGAAAATAAACACATATTCATTATAAAAAAAACACATCTCACTCGCTCAAATGACAAATCTCCGATTTATAAGATTTGTTAGTGTACACATGACATATTTTAATTGTATAAAGTTATTAAATAAAATATTTGAATTATCATTTGTATTAGTTTTTTTTGTATAATATTTGAAGGGTATAGAATTACTCATTTTGATAATAGTATTTGAGTAAAAAATTAAAAATCATCATTTTGTTTGAAAAGTGCAAAATGGTAAATTCCCCTAATTATGAGGGGAGATTCCAAAAGTGTCCGTACAGAAGCCAACAATTCTTGTTGCGGCGAAAACACACATCTGAAATGACAAATCCCCGAGTCCACTAATCTCGGGCTTCTAAATGAACCTCCCCTTCCATATCCCATAATTACAAAAAAAAAAAAAGCCATTTTGTAGGAACTGACAAAATTACCCTCCATCCAGTGGGCCCCCACAACAAACAGGTTGTGCTGTCACTGCGTCTCACCTAATCTTTCTCTCTCAAAAATCCCAACAATTTCAGAATAAATAGAGAGACTGACTGACTGATCAATCAGATCAGAGCATCTATGAATTTCACTATCTGTTTTTATTTTATTTTTATTTATATATTTTAGGGTAAATTAGCGCTATAATCCCTATACTTATTGAAACTTTAAAGTTGCTCATTGCGTACTTTTTAATATGGGTTTGGCCCCTGTACTTTTTCAAACTTTTGTTTTGCTCCAAATGACCTGTTATTGTCGGTCTCTAATTTCCACGTCAGCGAGAAAGACACGGCACTCGTCCAAGTCATCTGTCATTTGGACCAAAACCAAAGTTTGAAAAAGTACAGGGGCCAGAACCAAAAACTAATTTTCAACTACCAAAATATTCTACCTATTATTTTTAATCTCTATTTCCACTTTTTTGGTTGCATAAAAATGCAAAAAATGAGGAAGTGCAAGAAGGAATAGAAACACAAGAGCACCAACAATAAAGATGTTATAATCCTCGTAACTCAGTTCGATAGTCAAACCCCATATGGACACAATGAGCACCAATACAACTTTACCCACATTCTGAACAACGTCAGTCCATTTGATAATAGGTGTTAGCTTACTATATATGGTCTTTATCCATCTTTCAAATAAATCCATGAGAGAACATAAACAAAATCGTAAAACTTAACTTGTACAGGAAAAAAATTTAGAATGAATGAGGCTACAAATACTTTATTGTCGATAAACTAGTTTGATCCTGTTTGACATTGGTGAAAGTATAATACAACACTTATTTTCTTACATTTGTTTGTAACCAAAGAAGTGGAACTAAAGAATAAAAATAATAGGTAGAATGCTTTAGTAGTTTATAGTTAGTTTCTGGTTCTGGCCCCTATACTTTTTCAAATTTTGGTTTTGGTCCAAATAGAGGGTGACGTGAAAAACCCAACTTGGACGGGTGACGTGGCTTTCTCGCTGATGTGGAAGTGGGAGACCGGTAATAGCAAGTCATTTGAACCAAAACCAAAGTTTGAAAAAGTACAGGGGTCAAACCCATGTAAAAAAGTACTCAAGGGGTAACTCTAAAGTTTCAACAAGTATAGGAACTAAACGCCAATTTACCCTATATTTTATGTAAAAATAAATCATTTTTATTTTGCCACAATTGTTCTTGTACTTATTATTTATGAACATAAATGTTTCACATGTATACTATATTGTATTATTGGCCTAACGTTGTACTTATTATTTATGAACATAAATGTTTCACATGTATACTATATTGTATTTATTTTTCACCGATAAGCATATGAAAATTCATTGATTATTTTCCGAAAGTGTAATAGTATTATGTTTTATTTTTTTTCTATTAATCAACATACGCAAATATGAAATGCATCAACAAGAAGAAAAAAAAGTACACAAAGTAGATACACATGCATCATTCATTTTTCTGAAATATAAATAAACTGACATTTGGTGCATGTATTTATTACACTAATAAATTTACATGAATCTTGTATTATAAGTATTATTTATAACTAATATAATGTGAGCAGCAAGACAAGTAAGAAAAATAAAAAAATAAAAACACGTGTTTTTATAGAGCAAATTTTCGTGTGATCGTTGATACTTGAACTTTTATATTATCTATTTATTTTTTATATACAATTTGATTCAATTCAGTAAACAAACATTTTTGTGTTACCAGAATTGTCGTTTTAAGGTACTAACTTGTTATTATTATGATGATTGATGATAATCGGAGAGCAGTGTGGGTGGCGCGTGCACCATGAGGCCCCACCAATACCATCACCCACCGTGGAAGGGTCAAATCCGTCATTTGGAGAAGTGGTCTGTCTGGTCTGGGTAGGTATGAGATTTGAGATTGTCAATTCGACTGGTCGTTTTCGTAAAACAGTGGGGATTTGCCGGTAAATATATAACTAAGATTCCAAGGTTGGAGTTTCCTTAGCCACATGTGCATATCTTCTTTTGTGGGCCAATCCTTTTATTTTTCATTTATAAATAAAGGTTTTATTTTTATTTTTTTTTCCAAGGCAATACAATTTGTCACAAGTGACTCATGTTTCTTATTTTCTTCCATTTTGTATCCATTTAATAAATTCAAAATAATCTATAAAAAAAAATTGGCTCAATAAGGTTTTGTTTATTAAATTATATCACATGTTAACTTGAACGCCACATCAACAAAAAATATCAGAAATATATTATCACGTCAACATAATTTGATGACATTGATATGAATTCAAGTAATACTACTGTAAAATAATATAACACGGTTGTCATTGAAAACTTTTTTTTTTCTTAACAATTATGATTGGAGATTTAATTAGAACAATATGGATAGTTGAGGAACAAAACAATATATTCACTTTTTTAAAATGATTTTTCGTCGCCCAAACAAGTGAGAAAAAATAGTATACACCTAATTAATCTCAACCACCCTGTAGATTATAGTTGACAATTTGGTCCTGAAAACTTTCATGACAGAAAAACTCCTACAATTTAGTTAAAACCCGACCAAAACCGTAATACTTTTGGATCAATGACTCTTGACATTATTTGTAAGGTATAAACCTACCTAATGAACTCTCACTCCGGATATCAGATTCTAATTTTAAAAAATAAAAATCTGGAAAAGTAAAATAGGACATGGATGTAGAATATTCATCCATTCACAATAATTGTACTGAATATATGGCTTTGAAAAGTATATGTGCATATGCAAAATTGGTAAAATGGACCCAACTCTTTTGTGTATTTTGATTCTCATGAGATGGTGAATGGTTGATGTGAAATGTAGTTGTGATAAGGAGAGGAAGTGGTGAAAAAACAATTGCCATGTCTATTTCTCAATCTCACCAAATGTTATTTACTTATAGGTAGTACCAAAATGTTACAATTCAATATCAAAATTTTGTTTATCTCAATTCATGTGGTACAATTAGTCCTTGTCTTTTGATAAAGATCACTTGTACTCATAGGAAAAGGCTTAGGAATTTCCAAGAACTTCTCTTCCTATTTTCTCCCTCTTTTGGCAATATGCTTTAGACTATTTTGCAAATGGACATCTTTAGACTTTTTTAACAACAAACCCTGGTTTTTTCAGAATCATAGCAAGAAAAAAAATGATAATTAAAAACCATGCAAAGATGCACAATTATAATATCAATATATAGTTCATCAAAATTCACATCCTCTTGTATTTTCAATTAATTAAGAAAAACATGAGTAGCATCGTATGAAAGTCGAGTACATTTTATCAGACTATTGAATATTCTATGCATTCATCTTGTACATGGTGGTTGAAAATGCATGAAATAGAGCTTTTTTAGGCCCACATACTAATAATGTAATATTTATAGATTGGGTTGAAATTGGACAATTTGGTTTTGCATATTGCTTAAATTTTATATTGCATTCTAATATCATTTAAAGGACATTTTGGTCATTATCATTATATTGAAAAAAAATTAAATATTATTTCACATTTTATTTAAGCTAAGGTGTGAAATAGAGTTGTTGCAAAACTTCATTGGATTTTTAGCTAATGTTTTAAAATTTATGATTTGCTAAAAATTTAGGGGTTTTCTTAAAACGTTATTCGAACTATGTTTTCCATAAACCCGTTTTACCAATTGATGAAAGGGTGCTAATATATATGGCAATATGGGCCATATGCCTAAAATAAACATGATAAAACAATTCATTTTATAATTTTTTAATCTTAACTTATCTTATTCTATTAAGTGACGAAACACATTAAAACTGATTTTTTTTCCATAAGAACACGTGCGTTTTTAACCAACCATAGTCAAGTACAATATTTACTAATCATCACAACAATGGTGCTATATATATGAAGTATTTGGTGGAAGCTATATAAAGTAAGAGACAATCCCTACCTACTAAATAAATGTTTCATAAACATTTTTAGTTAAGTTTGGTAAAATTGAAGAAATGGTTGTTGGGCTTGGTTGGAAAATGTGAACTTCTTGTCTTGTCCTATTTTCCAATGTGGTTGGGCTCACACATGAATTGGACCAAGTGAAAATGAGATTAGGTTAGTAGAAGTGAAAATTGTACCTCTTTGGACCCAACATGAGTCACATCCCTCTACACTCTACACCCACATGAGATTGTGAATCTAAGAAACCATTTCCTAACAAATATTTCAATCACTATAAACATTAAAATCTTTGATCTGCACACTATGAACCCACATTTAATGGCATTGAAATTGGTTTCTTGTTTCTCAACCAAACCATCCCCAATAAGTGCATTAGATGTGTTGGAGCCTTGGAGTCCCCTCCATGGGTGCTTTAGCTTTTAGTATGTGGTGGTTCTTTTATTTGATAGAAATATGAAATAGAGCTGACAATTGAAGTTTCAAATCAATAAAAAAAATTGAGTTGAAAATACTTGATCTGAATTCAATCTACTGGAATGTGAGACCGTGTAAATTGCAGGTTTTCCTAATCCGACCTGAAATGAAAGTACACAAATGCGAAATGTTATTTGAAATAGCTTTAGAAGATGAAAATTGAATGAAGAAACCAAGTGATCTAAATATGGTCCATTTTAGCCCAAAGATAGTTCATTGCCTACGAATAGTTGGCTATGGAGGTGTAAAATGCATGTGTTTGCAACCCAATTTGATATAAGCCCAATACAAAATCACTCACTTCAATTTTCTCATTTGGGCTTCCACAATTTTTTTAAAAATATTTATAATTTAATCAATCAATTAAAAATTGATTATAACTAGCTGTAATTTTTTTTTACACAAACATAATGAATTGGCGAGAGCAAAACGATTCTCAAATCAATTCTTTTTTTAGTATATTACTCTCATAACATAATAATAATTACCCCCATCGATCATGTTAAAAATAAATTGATTCATTGTCATTATATCTTTTAAAAGTGCTAAAGAATAGTTAAGATAATTTTCAGTTTTAGCTGCCACAAGAAAATGAATCTAATTATATTATATACTCCATTCGTTTCAAAATAAGTGTTTTATTTTAATTTTTTGAAAAAATTAAAAATAATCAAATAATTTAATATGCTTTCAATATTACGGTCAATTTATTACTTACACCCCATGTGCGCATCTTTCCTTGTGCATAAGTGATAAGAGTAATATGAAAAAACAATAATATAATAACATAAAAATAGAAACATGACACTCATTTTGGAACAAAAAATTTAGACAAATAAGACACTTATTTTAGATTGAAGTGAGTAAATAAATAAAAAGAATTATGAGGGTGATGACGTCATCTACCTATCTAGGGCAGTGAAGTACAAGTGACCAAACCTTGTACAGTTTGGGACAGTTACAAACTGACACGTATTGTCCATGCAAAATCTCCGGAACTCCCTGTCCGCTCCTCCTGCTTTCTCATTGGTTCTAACTAAAATAATGACTCTCCAACTCGACGACACCGACCGCTCTGTGGGACCCATCCTACGTTTGTACTTTTTGTCACTTTTCAGTTTTTTCTCATACGCTCGCGCCCACCAGATGGTATTGTGCACGCTCTCTCGCGGCCCATATGGACTAGCCCAAACTGATTAATGGCCCAGTTTGTGTTGCACTGGACACTGTGCTTTGGAGTTCTATAAAGTTGCCAATTTGGGTCACGAGGACAAATTTAGGAGAGCTTTTGAGTCGAACCCGACATCCGAATTCTGTGACTAAAACCTGAAATCCGAACTAAATCCGATCAGATCGGGTTAAAGTTCAAAAATCTGAAATTTGATTTGTCAACTCACGAAGTGACAATTTTTGGTCTAGATTGATAAAGTCTGACTTGAAACGGATGAGATGGTTTTGGGTTTAATCTTTGAATTTGGTTTTATGTTCAGTGTAAGATGTGCAGATTCATACGTGTTTGTATGATCCGACTCAATTTGAAAATTAGTCAGGTCGGGCTGGTTTTAAGTCAGATCAACTTTCGATTTTTCAGGTTTGAGTACAAATTGTCTGTTGTACGTTCATATCAACTATCTCGTTAATAATTAGAAAGAGTTAGTGTTAATACATTTAACCCGTATGCTTATATAATTAAATGGTTCATGCAAAGTTGTTTATTGACTATGCTACTTAGAGTAAAACGTGTAATTTTCAAAAATATCGTGTTAAAAATAACCCATAAATGATAAACTACATCAAAACTCTTTCAAGTCAATATCAACCTGTTTATTTATGCATGTCTGGTCGGGCTATGTGATTCCAAACTAAATTATTGAAATGTGTTGGTAGTGACGTGCCGTGTTAACCCACTCATAAAACGGCTTACAACGCTTGCTTCTTTGTAGGTCTCATGTTCGATTTCGGTTGTTACGTATGTTGGAAAAAAATTGGTAATATGTGATTGTCAAGCGGGTTAAAACATATTTACTCAAATTGGGTAAATTTTATTTCCTCAAATTCTAGAATCATTACACGTTACATTATTTCACACAACAAAAATGGAGTGATTCAACTTATTTAAATTTAGGGTTCCGTACATATAGTTAAAGTAATCATCACAAATAATAAATATTAAGTGATAAATAAAAACGATATATATGAAGTTTATATTTCTAGTTAAATAGCTACTACTTAAAAAAACTACTACTATTAGTTTATCATAATCAAAATAACAAGACTTCAATTGTTTCTCATCTAAACAGGGAAGTTTCAAGGATATAAATTAGGTATTAAGTAACATACTTGTAATGGTATGTTTTGTTTTACTTATATACACTATCCAAGTGTTACATTTTGCTTTTACGTTTATGTTGTTTAGTTTTGAAATTATCCATCCTGTAATAGTATCGTTAAATTGAACTAACCTGATAATTTTCTTTGTGCGTAGAAACATGTGACATTTAATTTAACTATATTCATGAATTAGACCCTTTGGAACAAAATCGTATAATTGAACAAAATTGACTTGATGATCATGTCCATCAATGATATATTTTTTTCGAAATTAGTTTCATATTTTGTAATTTAGCTTTCACGTGATCATTGGTCTCTGGTCAAACCAACACTTTTAAAGTCACTTTCTTATTCTCTGCAACCACCTCTTGATGTCCTACGCGCAAACTAATAAAAATCTATCGCGAATTTTCGCCGCACTGCAAAAAAAAAAAACAAAAAAACTTGTTTCAAAGCAAGACTCGTTATCTTAGAACACAATTTATTATATGAAAATTCAAGAGACTGCAACCATTTTGAAAATCAAAAGCAATCGTAGTCGACCAAAAACTCTAGTCGACTCTCAAAACGACAAAGAAAAAAAGAAGAAACACAAACCCTAACATTTTTGTTAACAAAACACTTAATTAACAAGCGCACATCCGAATCTATTTTGTTTGTCTCTTAGGTAAGAGTATCAACTAATTTATATCGGCTGAGATTCTTGATATATTTTTCTGAAAGTAGATTCTTGATACTCTTGAAATTAAATAAATAACATTTTAATTTAAATAATTAAAAATAAGAAACAAGTAAGTCACATTAATTATATAAACCCAAAAAAGGTATTGACTTGTTATCACTTCCGCCTCCTTCCACCTCATTGTTGATTGCTTGCAACATTCACTTTCTCTTCTACTTCTCTCCCATCTTTCTCCCCTAAATCTCTTTCAAATTCGAATTCCATTTCCGGCTAATTAGAGTTCAACATTTGCTCGATCAGCGTTTCAATTTAACTGTTTGTTCGTGTCCCGATGAAGAAAAAAAATTCAGTAGTAGTAACGGCAATAACAATACTTATGACGTGCATTGTCATGTTCTTGTCTTCGTTCTTCTCCGTCTTCCGAACACATTTTCCCTCCGTTTCCAACCTCCAGTTTGACGCAACACCAACAGCTAGTTCCGTTCCCATGCTTCAAGGTACACAATCTCTTAACTTTCTGTTTGTTTCTCGAGAAAAGAAAAAAACTTAGGCCATGTTGCATGATTTTTCTTGCTGACCTTTCTTTGGCTCCGTAGAGATGATTGAGTTGTGTAAACTAACGTAGCACTCATCAATTAATGACTAACATTTATGGTAATTACTTTTCTCATGAAGAGAACAAAATTGAAAGAATAATACATTTACTCCTATTTACATCAACATTAATTAAGAAAAATAAATATTTTTTCAAGATATTTCATGGTCATAACTAGTATAGTTGTCAAGGAAATTTTCTAGTCTGCATGTTACTCGATATATTGCAACATTTTTAATTTTTAATTTCAAATTGAAATAGTTATTTATGATATATATAAGGATTTATAAAAATTCATTTTCATTCAAATTTAAAAT
>JAYMTA010004277.1:0-12866 GCA_036897625.1 Pelargonium cotyledonis | reverse complement strand
ACTAAAACAAAAAAACAAACAAGTCCAGGGGTCAAAAAGATGCAAAACCCTAATTTTGGACTAAACCTCAAAAACGAATAAGTCCAATGGGGTAAAATAGATATTACCCTTACTACTATGTTGTACGAACTCCTTCAAAGTGGACCTATTAATGGTATAAATCGGCACATGCGTGGTATAAATAGATTGTGTTTCTATCATTAATGGTATAGATCCGGAAGATTTTTTCTCTCTACCGTTTCGAAAGTCGAATAGGGTTTTTGTTAGGGTATGGTTGTTTTTTATTTCAAATTGATGGCAATCTCTTGAATTTTCATGTAGCAAATTGCGGTCTCTCTCGTTTTAATAGCGATTCTTGCTTTGATATCAAGTTAAGTTTTGCAGATTTGCAGCGTAAATTTGCGGTATGTTTTTTGGTTGGCATTTTAGAGAGCAAGAGACGATTGCAAAGAAGGAGAAGGTGGCTTGGAAGGTAGTGATATGGTCAAAGTCATCGTATCAGACTTCAAGTTTGCTGTCAGATCAAACGATATATACACGATGGTGATGACTGACGAGAGACAGTTGGCAAAACACTCCACACGGTCTGCTTAAACTTCGAATGCAATCGTTGTTAGTTATTCGTGCTTTTCAGACTAGAGGGAAGGATTTCAGTATCTTCAATTTGATTATTCAAATTGATGAAAAGGGATAGTGCTTTTAGTTTGATCATTCAGAATGATTTAGTAATTGTGTCTCATCATAGTTTTTTGGGATATTGACGGAAACAAACCCCATAGACCATTTTGGGTTCAAAATTAAAATTTAGGTTGAATACAAATTTTGTACACAAGTTTTTATTATACCATGTATGGTGCAAAATATTTAAGAATAATTACTGAACACTGCCCTTTATTTGACACATTTTATAATGGACTACTCTTAATTTTTTTTCGTAACTTTTGATTACCTTGTGTTTTTTTTTTACTCTGTTAGGCCTTCCGTCAGTTAAATGCTGAAATGTTAGAGTTTGTGTTAGATTTGTGATGGTTGAACAAATTTTGGATTTGTTAGTCGAATGTTAGGGTTTGTGTTGGTTGAACAAGTTTTGGGTTTGGGTTAGATTTGTGTTGTGTTTATGTTGTATTTGTGTTGGATTTGTGTTGTGTTTTTGTTGGATTTGTTGAGTTTGTGTTAGATTTGTGTTGGGTTTATGTTGGATTTATATTGGTTGAACAAATTTTGGGTTTGGTTTGGAGTTGTGTTGTGTTTGTGTTGGTTTTTTGTTGGATTTGTGTTGAATTTGTGTTAGATTTGTGCTGGATTTGTGTTAGTTGAACATAAAATAAGTGAATTTTCCAACGAAGATTTGAAGTTTCCGGCGAACATTTATGAACTTGTTCTTAACCATTGAAAAAGAAGAAGGTTAAAATTGTAATTTTTCAATTTTTTTGAAGCCATGTGCACATCACATGATGAAAGATGGCGTTTTCCGTTCATTTTCTAACGGAAGGACCAACATAGTTAAAAAAAATCACAGGATAGCTACAAGTCATGGAAAAAAAGTTAAGGATAGTCAATTGCAAAATGTGTCAAATAGCGTATAACTTTCAGTAATTATCTCAAATTTTTATTTTCAACCCAATTTGGTATCAACGCTACAACCTGTCAATTGAATTGTTAACTCTTGTGACATGTACGCATGATTGTTGACATGAAAAATATCTTTATCAAATTTTTTATATTATAAAATTACCCATTCATACCAGAAAATTAAACTCTTGATAAAATCATACAGTATTTGATAAATCCAATAGTTGAATTTTCTAACACAATACCATAATTACATATCAATAATTACATATCCAAAAACAAATAAAAACTCAAATAACTTCCCCTACATTTTTGTTGGAGTTCACTACGTACCCAAATCACCGCCTCAACAACTGATGTTGCTCTCTGACGACCGGAGTCACCATTGTCATTGTCATTGTTATTGTCAACAAACGGCTCATAACCGAACCACCATGCATCGTCAACTTGAGTTCATGCTCATGCATGCTTTTATGGTTAGAAAAGCCACCCTTGTTTGTGGATCCAGCGAAGTTTCCATCTCCATCGCACTACTCCGATCTTCTTTAGCTCTCCATCGCTCACGACAACGCCTGACAAGAGGAGCCCAGCTACACAACTCGCAGGGCCTAGTACTTATCCTCGTCGTCGTCGCTGCATCCAACACGGTGAGCACAAAGCAAGGAGCGTCTGAAGATGCTGTCAATGGTAGCATGCATGACAGTGAGAGAGAGTGGGGAATAGACGATATGTGAGAGAGGAATAAGGAAGAGAGAGAGTTCGACATCTATCTTTTGTCGAGGCATCACTTCTTACAATAGCATTGACGGACATGTGACATGTGTTCCATCAATAGCTCCGCTATAATCCTTAAAAACATGCTGTTTTCTCGTGTGAATTAGTATGACTTTATTTTTATTTTTATCAATTAGTATGACTTAAAACCTTACCTTGAATATATATATATATATATATAATAATGGCGAGCATGATCTTTTAATTTTGATGTGCAACATATATAATAGTATGAGCGTAGACCATCAAAGGTGGGCAAACTAAGGGACTGTTTAGTTGTGGAGTGATTACTCCAGTTTTTTAAAAAACTTTTTCTAAGAAGTAGAAAACTGAAAAACTTGTTTAGTTGCACAATTTTCTATTTTGAAAACAGAAAACTGGAAAACAGTTTCTCAAAATGCCTTGAAAATAGAAAACAGTTCTTTTGAGTTTTCCAAAAAAAAAAACTTATTTTTTCACTACTCATTTTTATTTGTATTATATAACAAAATATGTATTATGCGATGACTTAACACAAACACTAGAAATTTGACACAAACTTAAAATTTGACACGAACACTCAAAATTTGACACGAGCACTCGAAATTTGACACAAACATAATCCGATAATTTAACGTGATGAATTCGTGATTACGAATTCGATATGAATATAATTATGCTCAAATTTTTAAATGTGTCATATACATACACTAAAATATACATACACACACACACACACACACATATATATATATATAATTCATAATGTAAATGACGAAGTGAATCAAACTAATTTATTATGAAAATAATTCATTTTATTTGTGAAAAAACTTAAACTAAATAACAAACTAAATTTGAATCGTCACAACTAGTTTTTGAATGTGTGTGTCTGTATATATATAAATTTGAATCCGATACGAAATACGAATTGTCACATATAGTTGTGAACATATATATAACTAAAGTTCAAAATTTGATTCCATCTAAACCGATCTCATTTTGGATCGAATTCGAATTTATGTTTATAAATCCGAAATCGAAAACATAAATTCAAACCGATCCGAAATTTGAATCGTCACAACTAGATTTGAATGTATGTGTATATGTATGAATCTAAATACGATACGAAATTCGAATTGTCACATTTAGTTGTGAACGTGTTTGTATATGTGTGTGTATATATATATATATAAATTCAAAATTCAAAATTTGATTCCATCTAATCTGGGATCTCCTTTCGGATCGGATTCGAATTTATGTTTATAAATCCAAATTTGGAAACATAAATTCAAACTCGATGCGAAATTTGAATGTCACAAGTAGTTTTAAATGTGTGTGTATGTGTATATATAAATTTGAATCTGATACGAAATTCGAATTGTCACATTTAGTTATATATATATATAAAACTAAAGTTCAAAATTTGATTCCATCTAAACCGATCTCCTTTTAGATCAGATTTGAATTCATGTTTATAAATTTGAATTCGAAATATAAATTCAAATCGATCTTAAATGTAAATCGTCACAACTAGTTTTGAATGTACATGTATATGTATAAATCTAAATTCGATACAAAATTTGAATTGTCATATTTAGTTGTGAACGTATATATAATTAAAATTTAAAATTTGATCTCCTTTCGGATCGTATTCGAATTTATGTTTACAAATCTAAATTTGGAAACATAAATTCAAATCTGATACGAAAATTGATTCATCGCAACTAGTTTTGAATGTGTGTGTGTATATATAAATTTGAATCCAATAAAAATTTTGAATTGTCACATTTAGTTGTGAACATATATATATAAAGTTCAAATTTCAATTCCATTTTATCCGACCTCCATTTGGGTCGGATTCGAATTTAGGTTTATAAATTTGAATTCGAAAACACAAACTCAAATACGATTTAAAATTTGAATTGTCACAACTAGTTTTGAATGTGTGTATATGTATATATATATATATATGTGTGTGTGTGTAAATCTGATTCGTGAATGTATATATTTATGCATATATTTTTGTACTTGGAAAGCAAAATATACATATATTTATGCATGAAATTGAAAAAATGAAAACAGAAAACTGGAAAATTTTGAAAAAAGTCTAACTAAACAAGTTTTCTAGTTTTCCACAGAAAACTAGAAAATGAAAACAGTTTTCCATAGCTAAACGGGCCCTAAGTTTCAGATCCATTTTCTTTTGAAAAATGCTAAATGTCCCAAATTTTGTACAAAATTTTATGTACAAAATGACATGGCAATCTACGTGATGACTACTTTTTTTTGTATTTTTGTAGTTGAAAATTAGTTTTAACGAATAACAACCCGACGTATATGATACCATCACCCTCCCATGAATTTTTGGCGCGAAGCGCCTGGTTTATTAGAAACACTGCACACGTGACGCGTTGTGATTCGGCCAAGTTATCACTGCAATATTTGATGTGTCATGCCTCATTTATTGACACATCATTTTGTACATTTATTTTTGTATCAAGTTTTGTACATATAGCATTGCTCCTTTCTCTTTGGGGGAGTGCCACGTCATTTAAAATTGCCACGTTAGATAGGGAAGTGTGTCATCTTTGTCCATGTCATCGAGTTTTTGACAATCCAGCAGTGAAACATCCAAGTTAGCATGGGCTAACAGGGGAATTGAAGGACACTAACGACAAATACTCAATTGGGTACAAAATTGAAGTTCAGGTATTAACTCTGGCAGAATAAAAAAATCACGTATTAAATCTGAATTCACTCAAAAATTTGGGTACCAATATTGTCTTTAATCCTTAAAATATAAAGAGTAAAATGTGTATCAATTAACTGATATAACTTTATTTCAGTTGCAACTTAATCAAATAATTGAGATGATCACAACTCATTAAATTTCACTTATACCTATTCAAGTGAATTTGTGGGAGCGGAGCAACCCGTCCAGATTCATGATTTTAAATGAGAAGTCATTAGCTCATTAGTGTAATTGATATAAAGTTATATTAGTCAACTGATGTTCATATTTCTCAAATATAAATAGTCTATCGTTCCCTTCTTCTCATGTGAAACGCCACCGTTTATTCCATTTGGATTTGGTACAAAATGGCGGTTTTTGGATGAGCCTCAACAAGAGAAATTGTTAGGTCTCTGCTTGAGCTTGTTCTTGCACAGCATCGATCGCCGTAGTGTAAATCGATGGAGGTGCAGTTTCTGAAGCTGATGCTTTTGTGAGTTGTGAGCATGGAGGTCCAAGTCTCGCGCTGCCGAGGCGTGTCACTGGACCGGGTTCATTGTTGTCGCAGATTGCCTTTTTCGTTCTCAGACCACTATGTATTCAGAGATAAATCATTGCTTTCTGAGTATAGTTTCTCGCTCGGTAGAAGAAGACGGAGAAGCCCATTTCCTCGTATCAAGTTTTCTTTGGTGGAGCAAGGGCTGCGTCCACGGCCAAAGCCAAAACCTTTGGAATTTGAGGTTAATGGGAGAAGGAAAGCGCCTGTGGAGGAGACCCAGATGAAGAAACCAAGTCCAGGGTTGTGCGATCGGATAGAAAATTTGGTTTTACATGGAAAGCACGGGGAGGCTCTTGAATTGTTTGAAGTTTTGGAGATGAAAGGTCCGTGTGATGTGAGTAGCAGCACTTATGATGCATTGGTGAAAGCGTGTATTAGGTTGAAATCTGTTAAAGGAGTGAAGAGGGTGTTTAATTACATGCTCAGTACTGGGCTTGAGCCAGATCAGTATATGAGAAACAGGGTGTTGCTTATGCATGTGAGATGTGGTATGATGGTAGATGCGCAGAAGCTGTTCGATGAAATGCCTGAAAGGAATTTGGTATCATGGAACACAATGATTTCAGGTCTTGTAGACTCTGAGGATTATGTTGAGGCATTTCGCTTGTTTCTGACTATGTGGGAGGAGTTTTCTGAGGCTGGGTCGCGGACATTTGCCACTATGATACGGGCAGCCACTGGGTCGAGGATCCTATTTGTAGGGAGACAGCTACATTCATGTGCACTGAAGATGGAAGATTGTGAAGACGTATATGTGTCTTGTGCGCTGATTGACATGTATAGTAAGTGTGGGAGCATTGAAGATGCTCAATGTGTTTTTGATGAGATGCCAAAGAAGACTACAGTGGGATGGAACACCATCATGTCAGGTTATGCACTTCATGGTTACAGTGAAAAAGCTCTGCTTATGTATTATGAGATGTGTGATTCTGGTGTTAAAATGGACCATTTCACATTGTCCATAGTTGCTAGGGTGTGTGCTCGATTAGCGTCTCTAGAGCATGCTAAGCAAGCTCATGCAAGTCTAATACGTCGTGGTTGTGGATTAGATATAGTAGCAAACACTGCACTTGTAGATTTATATAGCAAATGGGGGCGAATAGAAGATGCCCAGCATGTTTTTGATAAGATGTCTCACAGGAATGTCATATCTTGGAATGCCTTAATTGCTGGTTATGCTCATCATGGTCAGGGGACCAAGGCTGTTGAGATGTTTGAGCAGATGCTTTGTGAAGGAATAAGACCTGATCAAGTCACTTTTCTTGCTGTATTATCTGGTTGCAGCTATTCAGGTTTATCGAAAAATGGATGGGAAATTTTCAAATCAATGAATAGGGAACACAATATGAAGCCTCGTGCAATGCATTACGCATGTATGGTTGAATTACTAGGTCGAGATGGGCATTTAGATCAAGCCTTTAAGTTGATAAGGGATGCTCCATTTGAGCCTACAGAAAACATGTGGGCTGCCCTTTTGACAGCATGTCGTGTCCACGAGAATTTAGAACTTGGCGAGTTTGCTGCTGAGAAACTATATGCGATGGAGCCCCTAAAGCTTAGTAATTATGTTGTGCTTCTGAATATATACAACAGTTGCGGAAAGTTGAAGGAAGCTGCTGCAGTGATTCAAACCTTGAAAAGAAAGGGTATGGCATTGCTCCCAGCATGCAGTTGGATCGAAATCAGGAAGCAGTCACACGCCTTCCATTCTGGAGATAAATCCCATCCCCAAACAAAAGAGATTTACCAGAAAGTAGGAGAATTGATGGTAGAGATTTCAAAACACGGTTATGTGCCTCAGAAAAGGTTTTTTCTTCCTGATGTGGATGAACACGAAAAACACACATTATTGTGGCACAGTGAGAAGTTGGCTGTAGCTTTCGGGATCATCAACACTAAAGACGGGACAGCCTTACAAATTGTTCAGAGCCACCGGATGTGTAGCGATTGTCACAACGCCATGAAGTTGATTGCCTTAGTTTCAAAACGAGAGATTGTTGTGAAGGACAGCAGTAGATTCCACCATTTCAAAGACGGGAGCTGTTCTTGTAGCGATTACTGGTGACGAAACAGAACAGAAATCATGGCTAGATGAGATGTACATTACTAATATCTTTGTTTGTAGTATAATTATACTAGTAACTGTTGTTTTGACATTCATTGTTTGTAGTTGTTGCTTCCCAAAACATCAATTACAAAAAATGGAAAAATGCTCCAATTTTGAACCAGACTGCTTGTTGGTAAATTAAAAAAAAAAATGGTCCATTTAAAGAAGAAAAAGCATATGCGACTCTGCTGGGGATCGAACCCAGAATCTCTGGTTTCGTAGACCAGCGCCTTATCCATTGGGCCACAGAGTCATTTTGTTAGCAATCTGTTTCAAAACGAATGAGACAGAATAATACACTAGCTCCCTGAACTGAATCCACTAGCCCATAATTTCCTGCAGCAGAGTCTCTCTCAGTTCCGGTTTGAAGGGAAATAGAATCTGGTACAGATCAGTGTCGATGGATCAAAGTATATGGGGTCATTTACCGCTACTGGTGAGGTCGACCTCGAAAGACTCCGTGGAGTACATCCTCCAAGCCCTCTGGCGAACTAGAAAGACCGGTCTCAACGCCGCCGATCGCCATATTATCCGGGACATGCTCCAGCTCCCCAACGACTCTGACCTCGACCCTGTAGGTTAAGTTCACTTTTCATTCATTTTCTTTTCTTGCTTTAAATTCTAGTTGCTTAGTTTTGTTTCAATTGTTGCTGTGATGGGTGTCAATTAGTTCATAAATTTGGGTGCTTTTTCCTCAATTCAAGTTGGGTGCTTGTTCATGTCTGTAATTTGATATGTGTCTCAATGATTGCAGAAATTTGAGTCAATGGGTATGTTGGGAAATAGGTAAAGTTAGTTTATTTTTTCATTTGTTAGAGATTAATAATTACAAATTGGGTAATGCATCTCAGGTTTGTTTGTGGTCAATTGATTATTAATCATACAAAATTAGTTGGATTTGCACTGTTTAATTGCTGGTTGGATCCACAATGGTTGCACTTGCACCTAATATCTCTTGTGCACAAGTGCTAAAACTCCAAGTCTGACAACACGGTTGAAAGTGAAATTTCATAGTTCATGTCTATAGTTGTAGTTGTTATATATTGGTGAAGATAGCTACTGCTAATTCTAACTTTGTTGTTCAAACTTTTATATTCATAGTGTTATTCAGAAGTTCATTGTCAATTCAGCGACGACATATTTTGTTCTGGATGTTTATGATTTACTTCGCTAGTTTGCAGCTTTTGGTATGTCTTCGGAAGCTGATACGCAGGTGTGTTTATGAGAACGTTAACAAGGATGAGATCCATAAGTTGTTTCCTGCCGAAGTTCTACCTGAGCTGCAGAGGCTATTAACACTATTGCTGCAGAAATTTCATAGAGAATGGCGAGAAGATGTACTAAAGGACCAGGTTAGAAATCCAAACATGGTGTATAGGATTTGGAGATCGGCTGTTTGGAACAAGGATCTGATATCGTTCTCACATGAAACAAATTCAGGTTACTGTGCCCCGGTTGAAGGCAATGACATGGAATATGGCAAATCAGGATTCAGAAATGTCTGACCCTGTAGCGGTTATCAATCTGAAGGTATTAACCGAATTACAACCATTTGATTTTTTGTTATTGTTTTGGATGAATATCAATTGAACTACTACTAGGCTGGGAAATTTTGGGCGAATACCTTTCTTTTCAGAAAATGAATCATGGATTGAAACAATGTATAAACTCTCTGAAAGCTTAAAGCAAAGCTCTTGTTGGAGGAAGAAAATCTAATTCATCTGTTTATTAACCTTTTGCAGCTTCAAAGTGATGCCCAATTCCATTCAGGGGAATCAGAAGTGAAGTTCCAACTAGCAAAAGATACTCTAGAAACAATGCTGAGGTCTATGTACTGCATTAGAGACCAATTGTCTGATACAGTAAGTGTTCTGCTCACAGTTGTTTTTCATGCTCTTGTCTGTGTAAGAATGTCTAAGTAGATTTGTTTGCTATTAGTTTCTTGATATGTTTTCTCATAACCTTGTCAGGGTGAGACATGACACATGCACTTTCCAAAGCAGAACCAATACATTGTAGCTTACAAGGAAAGACCACATAGAATGGTATCACTTAACCTTCAAATATGTTTTACATGTTCTAGATTTTAGTCAGTATGCTGTTTTGGGAATTAAAAATTTGCAAATCAGTTGAAGTTTTTTAACTTCTCTTTCTGTGTGATATTTAGCTGGTTAATTTTTCTAATGTGGCTAAGTGTTTAATTTATTATTCATTGATTTGTTTGCATATTTTTTGATAATATAGTCTTGAGAGGAAAAGATGGAGAGAAGGCATTTTGGTTGCAGTGTTGATGTTTGCTAGAGTTCTAAGCGTCAAGCTGAAGGGGGTTATAACCTGTGATGTTTGTATCTTCTTGTATATAGACGTTTGCACGCTAGCTTTCGTACTTAATTTTCTTTGCTTAAAGGTCCCAAAACAAAATGTCATTATAAATACATTATCAGAGCAGAAATAAAATATGAATGACTAAACTAACTTGTATGACTGTTAGATATGCTAAAATCAAAATAAAGGAGGAAGACAGAATAATGTATAATTATATTGAACACTATTCAAAAAGGAAAAGCAAAAAAACTTGAAGAGAGCATCCGATGTAATGGTACTGATTGGAATGACAATCTTGATAGCGGTTGGAAGCAAAGAAACAGAGTATTATTTGTTTCAGTGTGACTGATTGAATCCCTGCTCAAGGGAAAGAAGGAATAATCAAATGCGTTGAGTACATGCGATCTTTTTAGCTTTTAGTAGATGAACAAGTAGTGTTAAAGTTAATGAATAAACTGTGGGCTTTAGAGAGACTTTAATGGAAGCTTATTTTACATGCAATCTATTAGGAAATTCATTTACATGTTGGGTTTCACTCATTGGAGTTGCCAATCGGTTATTTCAAAGTTAGACTAGGCTCGTCTTTGTTGTAGTTGAAATGAAATAGTGTAAAAAATGTATTTTTGTGCCAATACCTTGTGGCATCAACTGTTGTTTTATTTTATATATCACTTGCCATGCATGTAACAGTTGTTATACATAAGATTGACTGCTTGATATGTACTTGGCATATGTGTTTTTTTGTGTTCTCTTCCTCCACCCTCTCATATCTAATGATATCTCATCTATTAAGAGCTGTCAAGCCTGTCATGTTTTTCCTGTCCTTTTCATGTTAACTTAGGACTGTCCCTGCCCATTTTCGGTAGGGTTTGCAATGGAATCTTTGTTTCGTAATGGGAATCGAGGATTGGATTGAGAACGGGATTATGGCTTTGGAATGGGAATCTTATTCTCATTTGGAAAAAATTAATCAAAACGCTCTTAGTTTTTTCTTATATGATGAATTCTCTGCATTCCTTGATGGGGTTAGTAGTGATCTCCATATGGTGAAACCACCATAAACTGTTTTTTTTTTTTTGTCAAATGTTATGAGCATGAAAAACATCTGAGATTCAACTTCTTCCTAGAACTAGAAGTGATTATCATTTATTATACAAGACTCTGTAGAGGTGTATTCCTCTAGCCACATATAGGATTTTGCTTGTGAGCTGTAACCAGTAAACACTGAACTGGTCTCCTCCTTGCATGTATTCTGAAGGTGTGTGCTGATTAATAAATTTAAAAAACTTCCTCCTTTAATGAAACCAAAGACTTTTGAAACCATAAATGCCAAAGTTTGGTAGGTACACACTTTGACTGTGTGCAGTCAAATACTAATACAATAACATCTTAGGTGTTATGTATGAAAAAACAATGGGAAATCTGAATGACTCAAGTGTAAGAGATGACCGTCGGCAAAGAGGCTCTAACACAACACTTCAAAGAGAACCCAAAATGCTTAACTGCTTGGTCCAACCCGTGGTTTGTCGCTAGGTTTGTTGAACGGGTTGATTTGGATGGATTTCAAATATTTGCAAGGTGTTGATAATGGGTGGTTGTGTTGGATATGAAGCAGAGACATCAATGGTTGTGTTTATCCAAATCCTAGTACTAGTCGTCGTAGGACAAACACTATGAAACGGTCCTGGTATGCAGGACCGATCCTACGCTACGTGTGAGGCACTGCCCTTGCTGAACTAGTTCTTTCTTTTTTAATTGTATACTCCACGTTTAGTCGGTGCTCTAAATACAATTTTGTGTATGTTTCGAGTATAATGTTGGCTTTAATCAATTAATTTTATATTTTCGTTAATGAGGTGACACATATGATGTTATGGTGCAGATTCATTTATATCGACGGTGCGTCAAAACTTACTCTTTAAAAATATCTTTGGATTAAATTTATGTGCAAAATACCAGACTTTGGCTACACCAGCTTCACATAAACATGACAGTGCGTCGTTACTTAAATTTTTTGTCGTACGAAATACCCGAACCTTTAGGGTCATGTTGTTGATTTCCTGATTTCAATCATCTTTAAACAGTTCAATGATTTTTCCAATTAGTTGTGGCTTAGATAACAAGCATACGTTAAGAATGTGGAAAAAAACAATCTCCACTGAACACACTTATAAAAAAAGGGTGAAAACTAAAGAGTATGTACTCGTTATGTTTCAAAATAAATAAATTTTTGTCTATTAGTTATACCTAAAATTTCCATTTTATTTTTTTAACAAATTAGTTAGTATTGTTTAACAAATGATCATAAAAACCTTATGCTCTCTGTAGCAGTAGGGTGTAAGTTTTCAGTTTTTTAGGGTTTCGCTACTTTCAATACACGGTGTCGGCGTTGGGAGAATCGGCGATTGTCGGCATCGACTACCGGCGGCAACAGTAGCGGGAAGATCGATTTGGACGGCGTAGACACAGAGCCGGACACAGCAGTTCTGGCTGACGACGATAGTGACGGGTACAAGCGAGGGTTAGGAAGGGCGCTCGAAACAGGTGAAGAGGATTGGTTTTTGAAGCAAGGCCACGAACTAGGTAAGCCAGAACTCCGTTGGGCAATAGGGGAGCAAATCCATCGGGGAATGGAGATGGTGGTTGTGGCCGGCAAGGAGCTTGGCGACCGGGAAGAGGAGGCTTTTACAAGGTTAGATGGTCAATACAGGCATGTGACCGGTAAGGGTAAGATTGCGGGATTAGAAGAAGACACGGCGAGCCAAGATGAACAGGCTCCCCTAGTCGGGCAGCCGGTTAAGGAGATAGGGGGGGGCGGG
>JAYMTA010004276.1:0-12868 GCA_036897625.1 Pelargonium cotyledonis | reverse complement strand
GGCCGGTTGGGGGCCAGTGGGATTTGGGGCTGTTTTTGCCGTGTTGGGTCTCTTGTTAGGACCCGAGATGCCCGTCTGGGGGTCGCAATCACAGAGGTTTTTGAGGTTTTTGGTTATTTTATGTTTCGGTTTTAGTTTGGGTATTGATTGTAATGAGGACTGGTTGTCCTTTTGGGGTAGTGGAATCAGCGATAACAGGGCTCAGGCATGTCTGAGTTCGTATATCCTTGCTTGGTTTATTTCTTTAATGGTTCGGAAACCAATTATGTATTTGCTGTTCATTTGAATTCAATAAATAAAAGGTTTTCCCATCAAAAAAAAAAAAAAAAAAACTTGATTTACTACTATATTAAAATTGAAAAATATTGAGCCCGATTCATTTAATAAACAAGAATTGTCTTTTCCCAATTTATACCACGGGGTTGCTAAGCGAACCCTCACTTTCATAGTTGACACCTTTAAACCGATTTATTACACTACATTAATTTTCATTCGAGGTTGGTTTACATACCTCACCCCATGAGTGTGTTAGAAGAATCGCTTTCGACTCAAATTGCAGTTGAAGTAATTTCATGGACAACTCGAAGCTTTAGATTTTGAAAATGTGAAAAATTGAGCAGTGACACTGACACTGACACATGAACATTGTTTAATTAAGCTTAATTGATCTCCAAACTTAAATTAATGGAGATTTAGGTCATGCTGACCAGTGAAGAAGCAGATAAAGAATCATCTCCCAATTTTAAAGTACAAATGTATCATAAACCCTAAATTCAGATCAGACACACACAACACACAATAAAAAAGCTTTGAGTAATGATTTTATAATAATGGAGAAGGTGAGGACTGGGAAGACGAAGATGGCGGTGGTGGTGGTTGTGGCGAAGAAAATGGAGTTGTGTTCGCCGGAAAAGATGGAAGAGAAGGCGTTGTTCGAGATGCGAGCCGATTCCGGCAGAAAAGGAACCTTCTCTGTACTTCTCCTTTTTCTCCTTTTGATCCTCATCTTGCCTCGCATTTAATTCTCTTCCCTTTTTTTCTTTAATCTTCTTGATTCCATCGTAAGCAACAGCGCATTTGGCTCGTTTTCAAGGCTTCTTTTACTGTTTTGGTCACAAAATCACAATACTGTGTTGCTGGGCTCATGCCTGAATCGATCTCTGAATGCATTGTTGATGATTCAGGGATCGGTTAGTGCAGTGGGCTTTCTTGAGATTTGCTCTTCTTGATTTGGTTGATTCATTATGGAAATCTTGTATGGAAATCTTGCCACTCCTCTCCTTTTGTTGTTGTGATATGATTTGGTGTAAATATCATGTCTTCCTCCACTAGAAATATTTTGTGATTCTGGGAGGATTTGTTTCTCTTTTTTCTGAAATCCATCTTAGGAAAGAGAAAAAAGGAAACCCAAGAAAGAAAAAAAGTTAAAAAATCTTCATTTTTTTTAGATCATAGAAACATACCCTTTAGCCTCTCTGCCCACTATTTTTATTGTGGGTTTTTGGTATCCTTGCATCAATTGTGTATTGCTGTTATTGGTGTTGTTCTTAGGTTTTTTGTTGTTTGAAAATATACTGAATTTTAGAGGGAGAAGATTCAGAATAGGAAGGATAGGTTCTTGTTGGTGTTTTCTTCATTCTATGGGAATACCAGACAACTCCTTACAAGATCTAATAGTGAAGGTTAGGTCTTGGATTTCCTGGGGAGGTACTGATCTGACTTGTTTGCCTGGTGGAGGCCAGAAAATATGTAGCCAGTGTGATTTGGAATTGACCCAGTTCTGCCATAGATATCATTGCCAAAGCTGTGGCCTTGTGTTCTGTCAAAATTGTGTTAGGGCTTGTGGCTACAGTGTGGTTGCTGTAAACAGCTACTCTGAATCTGAGGGCAACATTAAGTCTTGTAATTTTTGTTCTGAGGAGGGTACAAGGCCTGAAGGTGGGAGGCAATACTGTGAAAAAGTTCATCCTTCCATGTCTCCCCGTGATAGCCCTGAGCCACCATCCCCTTGTCACAGTGCTGAATCTGTTCAGAGTGATCGCCTTGCTGGCTATCTTGTAGCTCGGGATCATGGGGATTCTCCACATGCTGTGACTACCAGTAGTGTGACATCTTTTAGTGCTCATCCATCTCTAGTATCTGTTTGCCACACCCCAAGCAGGTATTATTCTTTCTTTGTTTTAATTTTCGGCGGATTTGGATAAAACTTGGCAAATTTTGCGGAGATGTTATTTTGGATAATATTTCTATATCCTATCATTATAGTTTTGGTAATTATGTTATGCATGACTGGCCAATTTCTCAAAGCTCCGCAGGATCGGGCTCATATTAATTTATCTGGTTTCCTCTCTTCATAGGATAAATGAGCCAATTAGTTTGTTAATTATTATTTTGAGCAAAATTTACCCATGATTTGTATTTACACATGTAGGAGAGACGAAGAAGATGCAGAGGAGTCCAGGAAGAACTTTTTCAGCCAATCAAGTGAATACTCACACAACATTTCTGATATAGATTCAATTAGTGTTAGTGCTAGACATGCGTTTTACAGTTTTAAGTCATTGGGATCAAGTCCTTCTGATAGCCCCTCTAGGATTAGTTTGAATTCTGATAGAGTTGGGCATTCTGTACAGCAGGGGCAAGAAGGAACCATAAGTTCTGATTATAGTGGTCTCTCTAATCAAGAAGCCAAGGCTGTTTTAGGAAGGCCTGATACAGAAACTGAGGATCCAGAGCATGCCGATGATTACTCTGACGATTTGTCGATTTTTCATGACCAATGTGAGAAGTCTCGGGAACCATTGGATTTTGAAAACAGTGATCTTATCTGGTTTCCCCCACCCCCAGATGATGAAGATGATGAGGCGGAGAGTAATTTCTTTGAATACGATGATGAAGATGATGATGTCGGAGAATCAGGTGCAATGTTCAAATCAAGTAGTAGCCTTTCCAATATATTTCCATCAAAGGAGAGATCGAACGAAGGTAACAAGGAACCCTTGAAATCTGTGATACAAGGCCATTTTAGGGCTCTTGTGTCACAGCTATTACAGGGTGAGGGAGTTATGATTGGCAAGGAGAACTGCACTGAAGACTGGCTTGACATAGTTACGACAGTAGCGTGGAAAGCTGCAAGTTTTGTGAAACCAGATACTAGCAGAGGAGGCAGTATGGATCCTGTTGACTATGTAAAGGTTAAATGTATAGCATCTGGAAGTCCCAGTGATAGGTACATTGTCTTTAATTTCTATCGTTACTTTATACCATTTTCTTCTCCTGTTGTGTGTCAATAATCATAAACTTATGAACTCTGAATTTCTGTGCAGCACTCTTATAAAAGGAGTAGTTTGTACCAAAAATATAAAGCACAAGCGCATGACCTCACAATACAAAAATCCTAGGTTATTTATTTTAGGAGGAGCTCTTGAATATCAGAAAGTTCCAAACCAGTTAGCATCTTTTGATACATTATTGCAACAGGTTCTTTTTTACTATATATTCAATTTGTTCCTAACAATATTATCTGTTTAAAATCCATTTAAAAATCTAGTTTTCTATTCAGGAAAACGATCATCTCAAGATGGTAATTTCCAAGATAGAGGCTCTTCGCCCAAATGTGCTGCTGGTAGAAAAAAGCGTATCTTCTTTTGCTCAAGATTATCTGTTGGAAAAGGAAATTTCATTAGTGCTGAATATTAAGAGGCCATTACTGGAGCGTATAGCCCGGTGTACTGGTGCTCAAATTTCTCCGTCAATTGATTGTATTTCAGCAACACAATTGGGGCATTGTGAGCTCTTCAGATTAGAAAGAGTGTCTGAAGAACACGAGGCTGCAAATCAGTTCAATAAGAAACCATCAAAAACCTTGATGTTTTTTGAAGGTTGTCCAAGGCGTTTGGGTTGCACGGTATTGTTCAGTATCCTGGAAGTTACTTTGGCTTTGTTTTTAGTGTGCTGTACGTGCATGTGTGCCCTTCACTAATTAGTGTATTTCCATTTTGGCGCTGCATCAAAGTCAACCCTATGCTTCTTTTTTCTCTTGGATGTCTATCAAATATTTATTGACCATATCCAAAATTTAAGTGGATGTTTTATTTCTGGAAACATACCTAATTTTTATTTTATTTTATTTTATGAATAAGTTTAATTTTAATTGCGCATGCAATTAGCATTTGTGACCTCTTTGCCCTAATGATATGAATTTAGTTGTGATGAAAAGGATAAGAAGTGTTATTAATTTATATTTGCATGACGGAAGTCTTTCACATGTCCAATTATAGACTACATACGTATAGGTGTGTCCCTGCCCATATCCAGATATTTTAGGTTTTGGCAATTTGATATATCGGTTTCCTGGGTTGTAAATTGTGAGATGCTATGAGTAACTTTACTTGGTAGTATACCATCCATAACTGATTGGTCATATCACTGATTCTTCTCCTCATTATGACATTGACAAGCTTGATGCTAGTATTTTCATATTGTAATAGTTATTCCAAATTCATTTGTACCATTTTTATCTACTGGTTGTGTGGAGGTCTGAATTTTTGTAACTTGGTTATGTATTGTAGGTCCTCCTGAGAGGTGGAAGTCGTGAAGAACTGCAGAAGGTTAAACATGTTGTTCAATATGCAATATTTGCTGCCCATCATCTATCCCTTGAGACTTCTTTTCTTGCCGATGAGGGTGCTTCTCTACCTAAAACATCTCTAAAACCCTCACTTACTATATCAGAGAGCAGAACAGCTGATAGGGCTGTTCCAGTTTTTCCAAATTCTGATTCTTCAGCGACTTGCCAAGTAGTGGTTGATGCATCTGTCCAAGATGAAGGATCTGTTAGTGTCAGTCCAGATCTTGGAGTACTGCAATCATCATCTGAGCATATTTCTCCTTCGACTCCTGGTGCATATAATGATGATTTCACATCAGATTTGAGCCTTGAATCATGTTTTAAACAATGCCAGGATTTGAAGGAGCAAACACTGCTTTCTTCTGATGATACAAGCAAGCTCTCCCATTCAGAGTTGTGTGAAAATGGGGAACTTCATAGGTTGACAAAAGCTGAGAGGGTTGATGAAAATGATGTCTCTAGTGAATACTTTTCAGCTACTGACACCCATCAGAGTATTTTGGTATCTTTTTCAAGCCGTTGTGTACTGAAAGGAACTGTATGTGAACGCTCTAGGCTCCTCCGTATAAAGTTCTATGGCTGTTTTGATAAACCACTTGGAAGATATCTTCGAGACAATCTATTTGACCTGGTAATTCATCTGAGTCTAGTTGTCATCTACTTTGTGATTGTAGGTTATATAGTGAAATTTGTATATTCACATTTCACAGTAATGTTATTGTCAGGCATCGTGCTGTCCATACTGTAAAGAGCCAGCTGAAGCCCATGTCCAATGTTATACCCACCAACAGGGCAATCTTACTATTAATGTTAAAAGCCTTTCCTCTTTGAAGCTACCTGGGGAAAGAGATGGAAAGATATGGATGTGGCACCGATGCTTGAGGTGTGCTCATGTAGATGGAGTTCCACCTGCAACTCCTAGGGTCGTTATGTCAGATGCTGCTTGGGGACTTTCCTTTGGAAAGTTTTTGGAGCTTAGCTTTTCAAATCACGCAACTGCAAATCGCGTCGCAACCTGTGGTCACTCATTGCAGAGGGACTGCCTGCGATACTATGGGTACAAGCTTTTATATTCAAAATTCAGTACTCAGTTCGCTATCCTTGAGTTTCATGTTTGTGATGGTAGTGAAGTTCCATTTAGCAGGTTTGGGAGCATGGTTGCATTCTTTCGCTATTCCCCTATTGATATTCTTTCTGTCCAGCTGCCTCCATCAGTGCTCAAATTCAATGGCCATGTTCAACAAGAGTGGATAAGAAATGAGGCAGCAGAGGTGCTATTAAGAAATCTGAAACTGCCTAGTTTTTCTGACAAATTATATATTTTGAAATATTGTATTTGATCTTGCATGACTTTGGTTTGCTATTTTGTCACAGCTCATGGTAAAGATGGAAACCTTGTACTTGGAGATCTCTGATGTACTAAACAGCATTGAGCAGAAAAGGAAATGTTTTGAACAAGGCGTGTTAGGTACTAATGAGTTACAGAATCACATCGTCGAGCTAAAAGGTCTACTTATAAAGGAAAGAAATGATTATAATGTGAGTATAACTATAAACTAAAAAATGGCTCTCAGATATTTAATTTTTCGTTCTTATCGGAGTTCCTGGTCCATGTAAACTCGGTGTGCTGTTCTATTGTTTTTTTTTATCAGCAGTGTGCTGTTCTATTGTAAATACGTTTAATTATTCTCTCCCCTTGCATGTGAACAGGGATTGTTACAACCAGTTGGTACGGAGACGTCTGAGCCTTGTCTTGTTGCTGTGGATATTCTTGAAGTTAATAGATTAAGGCGATCCCTTCAGATTGGTTATCATGTTTGGGACCGTCGGCTTTATTCATTGGATTCTCTCCTTAGAACTAGTTCAGTTTCTAAGGCTACAGATGCAGAAGCCTCTTATGCCCTACTGAAGAGGCTGAGAAGTGATGTATTTTCTAAGGAGGCTCAGAATGAATGTGGTCATGACGAAATCATTTCCCCATCTCCGAGATTAGAGGAATCTCCAAGGAGTGACTCATACTCAGAGCAGGAACAGGAACCTAATGTGCCTTCTTCCTTTGAAGTTAATGGGCATGAAGACCTCACCACAACCTCATGCCAGCATGACAGAGAAAAGGAAGTACAGTCGGATGTGGATATTACTGTCAATAACTCTGGAAGTGTCCCCTCTCAAACATCTAATCTATCTGAGAGGATAGATTCTGCATGGGCAGGTACTGATCAACCTCCAGTAAAAGCTCGACCTCCCCAAACATCAGAGACAGATGTAGTACAAGCTGGTATTGTCAAGATTAGTCAAGGTGATAATCTCCATTTCAGAAGGCGGCTGTCGCCAGCAAGAGTTCATTCATTTGACTCCGCTATAGGATTTCAAGAAAATTTTCGGAAAGGGTTGCCCCACTCTTCGTTGCATTTATCAACTCGTAAATCCTTCCATGCTTCTGGAGATTGGCGGAGTATGGTGAGAGATCCCGTTTCTAGTGTGACTAGGACTTACTCCCAAGTATTACCTTTAGAAGCCCAGAAAATGAATTTAATACTCAACTCTACCCCTTCGTTTATATCCACTGCATCTCATGTGGCTGATGGTGCTCGGCTGCTTCTTCCACAAGCAGGTTACAGTGACCTAGTTATTGCTGTTTATGACGATGAACCCACTAGCATTATTACATATGCCCTAAGTTCTAAAGAATATGAGGACTCTGTTGGTGATAAGTTGAATGACTATGGAGGACGGAGTGCAAATGAGAGCAGGAAAGAAGATTCTGCTGCCCCCACCTTTTCAGCATGGCAGTCTTTTGGCTCTCTGGACTTGGATTACATCCACTATGGAAGTTTTGCATCTGAAGATGCTTCATCATCCATGGGTAGCCTGTTTATGGATTCCAAGAAATCTTCACATTTAAGAATCACTTTCGAGGATGAATCCTCATCATTCGGAGGCAAAGTGAAATTTTCAGTCACCTGTTATTTTGCAAAGGAATTTGACTCTCTTAGGAAGAAATGCTGTCCTAGTGAAGTTGATTTTGTACGCTCCTTGAGTCGCTGTCATAGATGGAGTGCACAAGGGGGGAAAAGTAATGTCTATTTTGCAAAATCGATGGATGAAAGATTCATCATAAAACAAGTAACGAAAACAGAATTGGAATCCTTTGAGGAGTTTGCACCTGAATATTTCAAATATTTGACTGATTCTCTTATTTCAAGAAGCCCAACATGCCTTGCCAAAGTTCTTGGTATTTATCAGGTCAGGCTACTGCTTGTGTTCAATATCTCTGTTGGGATAAAAGGTTTTTCCTGTCATTCTGATTTATATTTTCGATTCAAATGCAGGTCACTGTCAAACACCTCAAAGGTGGCAAGGAAATGAAAATGGATTTAATGGTGATGGAGAATCTGTTTTTCAAAAGAAATGTCTCAAGGGTGTATGATCTTAAAGGTTCTGCAAGATCTCGTTACAATTCAGATACAACTGGAGCAGACAAAGTACTCCTAGATATGAATTTACTTGAATCACTGCGCACCAAACCCATTTTTCTTGGAAGCAAGGCAAAGAGAAGCCTAGAGAGAGCTGTTTGGAACGACACATCCTTTTTGGCGGTAAGCTTCTTTTAGTTCAATATCAATTTCAGTGGACCTAGGTTTTACAATTGTTACTTGTACTGTTTCTGGTTTTTCCTTACCTACATAATATGATTGTTATGATGTTGCATTTTGTGGTTCAGTCTGTTGATGTAATGGATTATTCGTTGCTGGTTGGGGTGGACGAGGAGCGGAAGGAGCTTGTTTTAGGAATCATAGATTTCATGAGGCAGTACACATGGGACAAGCACCTGGAAACATGGGTTAAGGCATCCGGGATTCTCGGCGGTCCGAAGAACACTTCTCCCACCATTATCTCTCCCAAGCAGTACAAGAAAAGGTTCCGGAAAGCCATGACTACATATTTCCTCACAGTTCCCGATCAGTGGTCGTCGTAGCATTCTTTTTGTTCATTAATTTAACTGGAGGATGATGATGTCATAGGTGGAGATGACTAAATTTACTTGGTTCTTTAAATCTTTTGTCTGGGCAAAAACAAAAAAAGAAGAAAAAGGTTGCCCAGTGAAGAAATAGGCTTAGCTTATGATTATCAATAAATATAAACTTCTTTGTAGACAGTTGTGTGTGTACACATGCATGCATGTTGATCTTGTTTGAGTTGAATGGTATTTTAGGATTGTTGGACTTTTCACATGTCATGTATGCCATTATTTATGGGTGAAGAAATGACCATTTAAAGTAGATTCATAGATGCAGAGTCCATTTGAAAACAAGCAAATCACATGTCATGTATGCCATTATTTATGGGTGAAGAAATGACCATTTAAAGTAGATTCATAGATGCAGTGTCCATTTGAAAACAAGCAATTGCAAATGCAAATGCAATGCTTTCATCTCTTACTCTAAACCTCATATATATATATATATACATAAATTACTAGTTGTGTTGTGGTCTGTTGAAGATGCTGCTGCAAATCAAAGCAGGCTTGTGGATATATGTTGCATTGCTCTGTTCTTTCTGTTATGAATGATCCTCTCCTTCGTCCAATGGCCGGAAGCTGACTCGTTTATGCTGTATTTTCAGTGAACAATCACTCGATTAGTGAATGTGGGTGGTGTAGTTTTGCATGATTATGCTGATATTATTAGTGTGTGATTATAAAACAAAGCTAAATTAGTAGCAATAGATAGCATCAATTAGATTATTGAGTGAGAGTGGTCAATGTTTTACTACTACAAGTCTTAAACTAGACATATTCATTGGAACATACAAAGCCACCCACCAGACCAACACCCCTAAACCAGGAGCTGGCAAATTTGACTATCTAGTACTCGTGCCTTGAAAAAACAATGCTCTTTACCAAAAACATGCACATTTACTATCAAAAGATGGTCAAAAGAAAGAGAAAAAGCAAATGTTGGATGCTTTGTTCATGAGATTCACTAAAACAAATCCTCAGCTTATCAATCATCTACTTGTAGTAAATAAAAGGCGAAGGAGCTTCCTTGAGAGACTTAAACTTTAACTTGTGCTCTCGCCTCGAATGGAGATTAGTCTGTATATGGTCAAAAGGGTTAAAAGTGTCTATCGCAAAAGTGCGAGCCTGCTCAGAAGTTCTATGGTTTAACCAAGAAAAAAAGAAAAAGGTGAAGGAGCTAATTTTATCTTTGAACTTTCATTTTTTTTTATCTAATTTGGTCCTTAAACTTCTTTTAAACCCAAAATAATCACTTAACTTTCGTGTTTCAACATAATTTGGTTTGTGAACTTTCAAATATTCACTCAAAATAGTCATTAACCTTACAACTTATATCAAAAGTTTAGGATCAAATCGGGTCAATATATAAAAGTTTATGGACTATTTTAGGTTTAATAAAAGTTCAAGGATCAAGTTGGGTCAACAAACAAAATTTTAAGAACCAAATTGGGCCGAAACACGAAAATTCAAAAATTATTTTTTATTAAAAAAATTTAAAAATCAAATTAGATCGAAACACAAAAATTCAAAAATCAGATCGATTACCAAAAGAAAAGCTCAAGAGACATTTAATTCACTAGTAACCAACAACCAAGCATGTACCAAAATAATTAGCACACTCTCAAGTCTCAACCTAAGAGAACCAATATTGCTGCAAATCTGCCTAATTCATATGGGTTTGGTATGGTTGGTGTGGATTGTCACAAAACGAGGGCAACGTGTATTTAGTAGTTAGTGTGACCTCTCCTAACTAAATTACAACTATATCACCATTTCGGTTTCTGGTTGCTCCATTTATTCCATCATTTTTAATTATTACCCAAAAAGTGGTTAATGATTTGACATCAATCAGGTCTTGTTATAATCTATTTTATTTTACTCACTGAGTCATCACTATATTTTCACTACTCACTCACCAGGAGTATATTATTATAATGTATGATTTATTTTTTGTTTTGATTAAGATCAACCTACCAAAAATTGATAAAATATATATATATATACACTATTATATTGTTTTAATTACACTATAATTAGGCTTAACCTCCAATTGAAAATGACATGTATTTACTACTAATGCTCGCTAATGAAAATATCATATCATTGTTCGTTTTCAAAAAAGAAAAAAAAATATTGGAAACATGGAAAATAATGAAATTTGTTTATTTCTCAATGTGAATGACTATTACACAATTCCAAGGAAATGTGAGTTTCAAAGTATTTCACATCTTTAGGCATTAATTGGGAGAAAATAAATGGTAATGAACCATTCAAAAATTATAATTTCTTAGTTAGAAATAGAAGCCAAAAGTAAAGTTGAAGTTTTGTATATGTATTCAAATTAAAGTCAATTTTGAACCCTCTAATATTAAACACCACCATTAATTTGGTAGCTCAATATTTATTAGAGTTGCAATCCTTTTGCAGTCCTAGCTATGGACCCCATGCATGATAGGACACAAGTGTTCACATTCAAATTAAAAAAGAGAAAAAAAGAAAATGAATATCAGTTGACACATTCACGTTAGTTAACCCTCATATGCGTAATGTTAATGAATTTGTGAGCACTAAAATTCAATGTTTTTGTCTTAATTAAGAATATTAACTAATAAATTATGACTGATATCACGTCCTAAAAAGCAAACAAACATAAGCAACGAAGAAACATGACATAAAAAAAGAAGGGTGTCTCCCGGAAAACATACCCCATCTCTTCTCCTTCCGGCAACCCCGGAGTCGGCCGCATTAGCATTGGCCTTGCACAACTCCATGATCTTCTCGGCCGCCTCGGTCTCGTCCTTGCTCTCCCTCATCACCCTCTCCACCTCCGCCTTGGGGAGCCGCATCCGCACCCGCATTGGGCCGCTCTCAACTCCTCCCCTATACTCACTGCCCGGCCTCGCCAGCGACAGGTCCGACACCGACCTCCGGGCCAGCTTCAGGCTCTCGAGCCTGTCCTTGGCGCTCATGTTGATGCTCGACCGAACCCTTCTAGGAACCATCTCTTTAGGAGGAGCCTTGGGCAGCTCTACTAAAAAGTAGAGCCGCCCGGGCTCCAGATTCTGGTGCACCTCCAAGGGCTTGGCTCGGACGCCGTGTTGCTTCACGGCTCGCGAGTCCAAGAGCACGAGCCCGGGGTGTTTCTTGACCACCTCTCCGGCTCGCACCGGAGTCTTTAGCTTGAACGTCTCGCCGTCTATTTTCATTATCTTGGCCTTTTTTTTCCCGCCTAAAATGTTGCCCATGTTGGATTGAACAAAATGGTTAGTGTTTTTTGAATAAAAATGGGTGTTGTTTTTGTGTGTGTTTTGGTTTATGCAGGAGAGGAGTGAATGAAATGGAGGATTTGGAGAAACATGGAGGTTTGGTTTTTATGGGTAGTTGATCGATGTGGTTAAGGGTTATAATTTGGTCAAAAATGAAGTAGATGACAATTTTGAAAAAAGCGGTTTCAAGGTTTGACAAAATATAAAGTACGCACCATATCGCTTTCCGGATAAAGATTAAACTACTGTCTATATGGTTGCCATGTCTATATATACATACCAGTATTTTTCTATATTATGAAAAAGTAAGATTTTCTTTTTGGGATGCTTGCCCGGCCGTAAAATAATCTATTGAAGCTACACAATGGGAATATCTCGTCTCTTTAAACTTCATACTGTTAGCAAAGGGACTCAAATCTAAAATTTAAAAAAAATTTCAAATGTTTAAACCGTTTGATCCAACCTATCATAGGCCAAACGGTTACACATATGATCTCTTCATTCAATAAGTTTGAGATGACTGAAGATTTATCAGATCATTAGCTGCATTTTATTCTTTTTTTTTTGCGACAAGAATTTGTTGTCTATACTCTGCAATATTGTTTCATACTATGATTTTTATTCAATTTTGTTTCCATAAAACTATTTATTTTGTACAATAAAACTAATAGTTTATTTATTTTATGGTTGTAGAGATGTCTTATTATCTCCTCGGCTGGTTGCCATTCCAGCCAAGTTAAATGTGGACGAGGTCAATTAACTATTTATACATATTATACAAAGTCTCATACATATTATAACTATTTCCAAATTATATGCACATGTGCTAATATCTTTTCAAGTATATGAGTCAACATATTTTGTGACGTATATAAGTCTTATATTGAACCCGTTTTACTCAAATATATATACATATATGTATGTATGTACAGGTATATATATATATATATA
>JAYMTA010004275.1:0-12868 GCA_036897625.1 Pelargonium cotyledonis | reverse complement strand
TTGATGGAGATAATACTTTGGGTATTTGTACTAATAATGGCAGAAGTAGAATTTTCTGAAATCATGAGAGAATCAATGCTTTAAAGCCTTTGAAGGCTCTGATACCATAAATAAGTTTTGATATGACAATTGATAGTTTCTCTTCATTATACTCAACTATTTAGAAAGTTGTCTCAGGCCGTTGGATCAGAAGCATCGTCACATGAAAATCAAGCTCCGTGGACAGCGTAGCACCAAACCAGTTGAGGTCTTTAGCTCGTTGTTGTTCCCGAATGAGAATAGCAAATGAATGAAGCCTGGGAGTCCAGACTACTTGAGCCACTCAAGATCCCTTCATCCAGCTTTTTATCCTTCTAGTTATATTTAGGTTTTTACTTAAGTATTTGTAGTTTTCAAGTTTAGTTAGTTTGTTTGCTTCTGTTTGTTATGTATTGTACTGTTTCCTTTATCCAATTGAAATTCTGGTGGTTATCAAAAAATATATATATAAGAAACTGTTTTGAATAAATCCTTTACAATCACTACGTTGTTTGGTTCGATTATGTGAAGTTTTATGGTTTTGATTCAGTAAATTAGGCAACACAGCTTTTATTTTATTTTTCTTGTGTTACTAAAGATGTCATTTCTAGTCTTATACAACAACATGTCAACATTGTATGAAATTAGCGGAAATTGAAAGTGTGTAATATTATATTTAAGAATTATAATAAGATATTTATATCACATGCATGATGAGAGAATCACTTTCTGTTAGAGCTAATTGACGAAATGGGTTAAAAAATATTCACAATGGTTATATGTAAAGTACATGGGGCGTCAAATGTAATTACTCCCTGATCGGCTTAGCAAGTCGAAGCTCGATAATTGTATAATAATTTGTGTTGCCTAAAAACTGCACAAGCACGATTATGTATTCGTGAGATGAACACGAACGGTTAAGGGTTGTGCTTTGTATGCTAACTAACATAGTTACGTAATACTCTTTTCATCGTTAACTTTGAATTGTTACCTTAGTAAAATTCGACTAAATTGGAGGTGATATTGTAATTTGGGCAAAGAATTGGTAGTCCAACCCAAGTAGAAGCGTTGGGCCTCTTCCCATGTTTCAACGGGCTTGAGCTGGCTTCAAAATCTAAAACTCGTGTCTTGGGCCTGGCCCAATACTTTTGCATATACTCTTTTCTTTTCTTTTTTATAGGAATTTTGCAGATGCCAAAATTTTATAAACCTAGTATGTGAGTTTGAGTAAGACTAGTTCATATAATATGTATCCAAAACCGAAAACTTCCGATAGGAATCCCGGATAGCTTACTTGGATTAACGGTAGTAAATTAAATATAGCGCAAAACACGAAATGGCGGTATAGAAAAAACCGGAAAGGGTGGAACTAGGTTTGAAAAAGTCAGGAAAAAACGCAACGTTCCTATCCAATCCGCTTACTCTCTCTCTCTGTTGTTTTTGCTTCAAAATTCGAAAAACCAAACGCATAATTTTCAATATCAAAATCATCCCTAAAATCAACCATACGTAACGCAACGCCTTCACTCCCACAGCTCTCGACGAGTGTGCGTACCCAAATCCTCAGTCCCAAATTCACAATCCAATCTCTCAGTGTATCAATTTGTGGTGCAATTGAACTTTGTTTCGATTTTTGCTTCGATTGATATTGAAATTCGCTATCGTCTTTGTCGAAGCTTCGATCGTCTTGCTGGTGGCGACGGTTGGAGATGAAAGCTGGTGCTGATGGTGATGATGACGATGAACAACTTGAGCAACGCAACTACATTGTTCTCCAACACTTCCTCTCCTCTCGCTTCCGCTCGCTCCAGGACCTCCCGGTGCCGCCAGACTCGCACTTCAACTGCCGTGGTCGCTGTCGTTGCTCTTCTCTTTTCCACCATCGCCTGGCTCTCTCTCATCTTCTCCGGCACCACCGCTCGCGGCTGGAACCGCCTTAAGGACTGGGAAGGCAGTCCTCGCTCTCTCCCTTGGAAGAAGCACCTCACCGTTGTCCCATTACCTCCTCCGTCACCACAGCAATTCGCTATAGCCAGCAATGTCAGCCTCGGAGGGGACCAGATGTCGCTGTCGCTGTCACTGAAGCAAGTTGTGTTCGGCATAGCCGGATCTTCGCAGCTCTGGAACCGCCGCAAGGAGTTCGTGAGGCTGTGGTGGCGGCCAGAAGACATGCGTGGCTATGTTTGGTTGGAGGAGCAAGTGTCTCGAGACGATTGGGACGAGTCATTGCCGCCGATCATGGTTTCCGAGGACATCTCTCACTTCCGCTACACTAACCCCACTGGCCATCCTTCTGGACTTCGGATCTCCCGGATTGTCAGCGAGTGCTTCCGCCTAGGGTTGCCGGACGTCCGATGGTTCGTCCTCGGTGACGATGACACCATTTTCAATGCTGATAATCTTCTCGCCGTTCTCAGTAAGTATGATTCCTCCGAGATGGTTTACATTGGTAGCTCCTCTGAGAGCCATTCTGCAAACACCTATTTTAGCCATTCCATGGCCTTTGGCGGTGGAGGGATTGCAATTAGTCGGCCCCTGGCAGAGGCTCTTTCTGTGGTTCAGGACGAGTGTCTTGAGAGGTACCCGAAGCTCTATGGAAGTGACGATCGCCTCCATGCCTGCATTACCGAACTAGGCATTCCTCTAACCAGAGAACATGGTTTCCACCAGGTACTTTTACTCTCTTCAAAATATTCCATTCCTTTATGTCTATTTATATATCTGTATATACTGTTGGATTAGATAATGTTTTGAATTGCAACTTGCAAAAGTGACTGAGATGTAGAATTAACAAATATCAAATGTACTGGTGGTTTATTTCAGTGGGATATTAGGGGTAATGCACACGGGCTTTTGTCATCGCATCCCATTGCACCATTTATATCAATTCACCACATTGAAGCCGTTGAGCCCTTTTACCCCGGTTTGAGCTCTTTGGAGAGTTTGAAACTGTTTACACAAGCCATGCGAATGGACCCCAGGAGCTTTTTGCAGCGATCAATTTGTTATGATCATGGAAGGCGTCTTACATTTTCAGTTTCCCTTGGTTATGTTGTGCAAGTGTTCCCAAATATTTTTCTACCCCGTGAGCTGGAACGTTCAGAAAAGACCTACTCTGCCTGGAACAGGATAAGTCAGAGGAGTGAGTTTGATTTGGATATAAGGGATCCTTATAGATCTGTTTGTAAGAAACCAATTCTCTTTTTCTTGCAAGATGTAGGAAGAGAAGATAATGGTACATTGGGTTCGTATGTTCGGTCTAAAGAAAAAGATGATTTGAAAATGAAGTTTTTCTGCTTCCCACGTTTTCCACACCTGCACAATGTGCAAAGTATTAAGGTTTTGGGGTATCCGTTGAGCAAGAATTGGCATTTGGTGTGTACCCTCTCATGACTTTTCCCCCACATTTCATTTTCTTGCTATCTATTGTCTTATCTTATGCAGAATCCTCTGTGCTTAGATGTGAAAATTTAAATGCCCTTAAACAGGTACCTCGACGGCTATGTTGCAAGGTAAACCAAACTAACAACGAACACCTTAGGTTAGAAGTTGGGCAGTGTGAGAAGGGAGATTTCAGCATCTGAGTCAGACTGAATAATTGAGTGGGATGTGGTGCACGGTGTATTCATAACCTTCGATGTGGTTGCAATCCAGAAGGAGATTTCAGCATCTGAGTCAGCCTGAATAATTGAGTGGGATGTGGTGCACGGTGTATTCATGACCTTCGATGTGGTTGCAATCCAGAAGAAGGTTTCACTGCTGTGATCATTTTGTTAAAAATCCCATCTTCAAAGCCTATGCTTGCAGGCAGGGGGTTAGAGACTGCTACATTATTCCCAGTGATATAAAAGACGAGCTTGCAGACGTTAAGGTTTGCTAATTACATTATTTGCCTTCGATTTTGTTCAGAAACTAAATTTTACTTCTACAGTTTGTTCTGTTTAAACTCATGTTAATTTCTTGTCGCTTTTGAGAATCTGCAAAATATGAGTATTTATTTAGTTTCATGTGATGTAAATTAATGTTAATTTCCAAATATTTGAAAATGCATTTCCAATCATGGCATAATTCTAAGAATACTTGAGCAGAACAATATTCTTTGCTAGTGGCTAAGTGTCATATCACTAAGACTAGTTAGCATTATGGCTTTTAGAATATCCAGAGTAGGTCAAGTGCTTTATGGATGTAGATGGTCAATATGTCTGACAGCTTGTATATAAGGAATTCTTTTGTCAGTTTGAATTGGAATGCACAATGAACCTTATGCTGCTTAAACAATTAATGATGTGGGATGGTTTGTAGAACCTCATCACAGATGGAATGAAAGACATAGGTTCAATATCTTATAACACAAAAAAAGTCTAGTTATTGGATTCAGGTGAGGGTCCTAATAAAGAAGTGAGAACATCATGTCATAGTCCATAATGAATTAGTTCCGAGAATTTGACTTGATGTTGGAGAATGATTAAGATCCCACCTAGGATTCCTATTCTTGGTATCTAATGGAAATGCTATAAAATAAATTTATTGTCATAAGCTTTATCATATAGTGACTAAATAATCTAAACTAGTAATTACAAACTTGTTTGGATTATTTGGGTTTGTACTGTTTATGGATTTAATGGACTGTGTTGACTATATAGAAGATATAAGCTGGTAGTTTCCAGAGTAGGAAACTGCAGGTAGTTTGTTGGTGAGTACTGATTACCAGAATATAAAATATGCAGGTAGTTAAATTCTAAGACCATGGTAGTGGCTGTAGATATGACCGATTTGTTTCTATGTTAAATACTTTGTTCATTTTACCGAGATTGGGAAACTGGTTTGATGGTTATGTGCCGTTAAATGCTAAGACCATGGTATTGGTTGTACATATGACTGATTTGTTTCTATGTATAAATATTGTCTTAATTTACCGAGATTGGGAAACTGGTTTGATGGTTTTGTGCCATTACTTCACTTGAGAGATTGTCTCCCAGACATCCGTTATAGTGAAATGAGTCAGACGGAGGATTGCTATTTGCCAGTGATCATGAATAGTGTAGGAAACGAACCATATGACGAGCATATAGAGTTGCTACATCCACTTGTACCATCTTTTTCTCAATGATAAACCTAACCCTATGCATTAGTTCCTTTCTGCACTGCAATAGGGATAAAAATTCAGTGAATGTGATCGATGGACATTTGAATTATGCTTGCTATGCAGTAAAAGTTAAAACTACTTGTCCAGGAGGTAATAATGACAGAAATTGTGGTTGCCATTAATTATCCGGGCCACCTTTTTTTATGTTAGTTAGCCAATAATGATGAACATAATTCCATTGAGGAAAATAGAGATGTTGATTTGACAGACCTGAGGAATATTTGGGCGGAAAGACAGATTTGCCCCGGTTGTTGGAGTAGATATGCCTGAAGGTACTGTGGAAGTGCTAAGTCTGTGATCAGGCTGACCCTTTTTGTTTAATTTGTCATCTGCCTTTAGCACCTCTTTACTACTACTGTTGCTGGTGAAAGAGAAAGAAAGTAGTAGGGTTATGTTGTTTAAGTGGACAGAATGCGAATGAATTGACCCTTAAACAGTACAGTATTATTTTGTTATGCTAATTGTGTGAATCCCCTTGGCCTGCGTAGTTGGACTTAAAGTCGAAGTGGGGCAGCGAGGAATGGCTGATCGATATTGCTCGAGTTATGGCAGGAATGATGGTGGGGGAAAGGGGAAAATGGTCCTTAGAAATAAATTCTGAATGAGGAAAATAAAGGAAGGAGAAGGAGGTAAGTGTTGGGTCTTTATATGCTTCTGCACACTCCCACTGTCACACTCACATGCCATTGTACACTCCCAAAATCTGAAATTTTTTCTATTCATTTGATTTGGGATATCACAGCTTTAGGGTTAGTATTGTATTGATGGGAAAATGTCCAGACTCTATATTCTATATTTGTGTTGATGGAATTGTGAAATTTATTCCAGACTCAAAAGCCCAATTTGATTTTGTTTTTTTTTTTGAATTGTCATCGATTTGTGATATCACAGCTTGAGGTTTAGTATTGTATTGATGGGAAAATGTCTATCCTCTATATTCTATATTTGTGTTGATGAAGATGTGAATTTATTTCAGAGCTCAGACTCAAAAGCCCAATTTGTATCTTGAGGCCATTGGTGCTGGTCCTGTAATTGCACTGCTGCACAGATCCGGCAGAGGCCACTGGTGAGTAAGGTAAATTATTGTTAGGTATAAATGCCAATTGCTACCTAGCTATAATGTACTCTCTCCATCCAAAATAAGTGTCATATTTTCGTTACATTTTTGTTCCCAAATACGTGTCAAATTTTATTTTTAGAAAGTTGGTTATGTATGACATATTAATAATAACCCTATAGAAAGTTAGTTAGTATTACTTAATTTTGTTGCAACACGTGTCCTTGGAGATACAAGAGGGAATGTACAACACTAACTAACTTTCCCTCAAAATAGAAATTTGAGACACTTATTTTGGGACGGAAGGTGTATTACATTTACATCTCATGTGTTTTCACTCGTAAATCATTAATATTAATGGAAAAATTTATTCTTTTTTGTATGCTTTGCACATGACATAATGAAAGAACATAAAAGAGAATGATTTTTTTTTTTTCATTAAAATTGAGGATTTACTGATATAATGAAAGCATATGGAGGGTGACATTATAGCTGGGTAATAATGAGTAATTTACCCTTGTTGCTGTTGAAAAATTACTATTATTTTGTGTCGATTGCCATAATAGTATCTGTTTTGATGAATTTTTGCATTAATATATATATACTATAGATAGATGATAAGATAGGAAGACTATTTAAGTAAATGATAGGATGGGGATGTGGGCCTGTGTTTACTATGTCTGAACCTAGTATGATTACATTGGGCCTCTGTGATTGCATGTCCTCTTGTCCATTCTCCTCTTGATTGGGTTTATGGTCTATGTCAATACTCAATACACACACTCTCTCTCTGTCGCTATTTGCTACAAGAACTAACATCATCCATCACCACATTGTTATCCATTAACTACATCAAGTGTGGTATAGGGTCAGACTCTCTGTTCTCTTTTCTCCTTGTTTTTATGGATCAAATTTATTGGATTCTCACTGAGATAATTTTCTTGGTAGTATTTATGAATGTTGAATTGGAGACTTAGTCAGTCAGTTGATTGAGTCATCGTTTGAATAGTTTGATCCGTTAGATTGTTCGGTAATGACACACTAATAATGTGCGATTATTCTAATCTGATATCTAATTTAGTACATTCAAATTTGTACCCTATATAGTATATTCCGTTATTGATGCATAGCTAACCAAGTAAAATGAAAAGTAGATATTTCTTTTGAGGCATTTTTAAAATTTAATTTTATAAAATCAAATGTTTGTTTCATGTGCATATGATACATGTAAATTACACGTATCTTTTCATCTAAAAGTATGTGAATTTCAGTATTGTCTACATAAACTTTTGCATTTGTTAGTAGTTATAAGTCTAGTTTTGCCTGATTTTTGGATTGATAAATGCTTGTAAGTATGCCAATTTTACGGCAGTTGGATAATAATTATATGTAAGGGAAAATATTTGGATGCAGCAATAGATAGTGAAATGGAAAGTAGGGAGTGAAGCATAAATATGGGCGACCAAATTAAGTGTGTTACTAGCTGTGTAGTGATGCACTAGAAGTGTTTAAAGTAGAAAAGGAAGGGAGGGGTTGGGCATGTGCACCGAATGGATGGAGATGGGGATGGAGATAGAGAGTAATATGTAGTGTAGTGTAGGGCAAAAAGAGAGGGTTGGGGTTGGGGTTGGGGTTGGAATTGGAGGGTAATGGTAATGGTAATGTAAAGACTAAAAAAGAGAGAAGAGGTGGTAGATGGAAGGCAGTTAGGGGTATCAGAAAACCGGGAGAAACGCGAGGCACGTTACAAATCCACGCAGGTCATGTTACCTATGGGTCCCCCATTGCCCTCTTCTACAGCTGTACCATTTGTGCTCTTGTCTCCTTGCCCCTCCTATTCTCTCCCACTTTTCTATCCCTTTTTATTTTCTATTTATCTTTTAACAATAGACTTATCTATTTATATTATATATATATATATATATATATATAGTCAATGAACTTGTTAAATTTGTTGACTCAATTTGACTTTTGTAGACTTTGTCATGTCACTAATGATGTTGAATTCACATAAACATATTAAGTAGAGGTTTTGTGTTAAGTTTATAGTATAAGTAGTTTAAATTTGTTTAGAGCATTTGATAGTATCTTGTGGAATTAGTATTGAATGTAGTTAATATTGATATTAGAGAGACATTTATTGTTGTGGAGGTGGAGCAAGAAAAAAATTGGTGAGAAGAGGAATGGGATGGGAAGGGAGTTTGATGGGAATAGGAGGTGCCTAATATGTATTGCTGTAATTAGAGGGTGGTTCTCTAACATAACATGATTAGACGGTGGTTTGGTACTTGTTTTTATGACATGATGTCTTCCGTGACCAATCAACTTAGGTCTTCTTGATAGAAACCCAACTCACCCTTCCAACTTTTATACATAAAAAAATATATATATTCCATTTTCTACCTCTTTTATGAATCATATTTAAATTTAATAATAACAAATCAATTTATTAGTTTTTTGATCATATACAATAAGAGTGTTTGTGATAAATTCTTTGATTAGTCAGCTAAGTAATAATAAATAAATTTTTGGTTCATGTCGTGTTTTAAAGTTGGACAAAATAAGTTGGGCCCTCTAAATTGATTAGATTATAATAGTTAATAGATCATTTTCTTTACTAAAAGCTTCATCAAATTAAACTCATAAAGATAAAATCTAATTGAATTATATGCAATTTACAAATGGATTCAATTTTAAGTTAGTCTCTTGAAAACTTCCTCAACTCAATCTTGTTTACATGATTTTTGTCTTCTCAGTTAAGGAAGATTTGTTGAAGTAATTTAGTGCAATTCACTTCATATCAAGTTGAAATTGAAGAGTAAATGTGGTGGTGTTGTTAGAGTGATTAATAATGTTTGGTAAACAACTTTAAAGAGTGTCAATGATTGTTTATAGTTAAGTCTTTTGGCATGATTGGCGTGGAGTTCATGTGCGCCATGTTGGTTGTATGATTAGTACTTAGATTCCATAAATATATGCTGGTGCTTATGCATATGCATTTTGTACCTTAACCAACTTATAAAGTATATTTGTAAATTAATAATAATGGTTTCCTATTGTGAAAATGAAAAACCAAATTGTTTATATAGAAAAAGTAATACAGAGCATATGAGTTGTCAATTACTTTATACTTAGTTATCAAAAAAAATATTACTTTATACTTATTCTTTCTTAACTGATTTTTTGTTTTTCACCTGAGATATATATTTGATGTGCATATAAATTGTATTTTATTTTTAATAAAAGAAGATGGACGGTATTAAATTGTTATAGACGGAAGAATCTCAACAAAAAGGAGACAGCAAAAAATTGTCTCTCGTTGTGAAATTTGTATTGTATAAGCTTGTTTAGTCGTTTTTCAATAGTTTTTAGTCTATTAACTATTGTAGGAGACTATCAAACTCAATCTATCTTTCATGTAGAATAAAAAGTTCAAGCCCCTATCACTTGATAGATAATTTGGATGAAGTCTACCTTATAGTTATTTGCCTTGTAGTAAATGACAATTTCTGCGTGTTGGTCGTGTATGTGTTGAGTTAAAAGTTTAACGTCTTGTTAAATGGATCAACTCAAATATAGCCGGAATACTAACAGATGAGTTGCACAATACAAGTATGATCTATTTGTGAGATAATCATCATAATATGATCAATTTGTTTAAATAATTATATTCAAAATTATATGACACATTTTTTATGTTTATAACAAGTGAGTTAAAACAGTCACTATATTTCACCAGTTCAATTTAAATATGTCAATTTTTATAAGGTATGTCTTGAAAATTATTCTTACATGGTTCTACAAGTATTATGATCTGTTTAATTAAAACATTAGGCGGGTTTAACATATATATAAGCTGGACTCAAACTCACTGTGTATTTGTTGTGTATTTGTATCGAGTCACAAATTACTAAATACGAACATGTATATGCTAAACTCATATTCACTAATATATTGTGCCTTGTTTGTGTCTAGACTAATGTTATAATCTAAATCGCAATCACGATATTTCAAATATAAGCATTAAAATGTAAAATAAATAAATAAAATATAGAAAAATTAATGTTAATAAAGCCCAGTTTGATACGGCTCCAATCACATGGAACTTATTAAGCTTGTCAGGTGGGACCCAGACAGTTTTTTCGTGTAACTTAAGAGTTATCTAACAGTGCCACTCGGCTTCTCCTTCATTGGTGCGTGCATCTTCCTCTTCCTTTACTTTTCTCACATCTCTTAACTTACCAAAACGGTACGGTATATTTCATAGTCTGTTATTACCATTTTGCCACCATCGCCTTACTAGTATATTTGGTCTTAATTTCACATTACAAAGTCTAAACCATCTGATTTAATACAACTCAATTTGAGAAGAACTTTGTAAAACAACGTAACTCTCTCCGTCAAATTTTGACGCATGCAGTTAAATTTTAGAAATACATATACAATTGCATTGAACTTTGGCATGGATAGATTTTTCGTGCCTAAGGTCATTCTCGAAATGATCCATATTAGAAAAGATTGTTGTGGTGGTATAATCGTAATATAAAACAAACTTTCCAATGCATGTATCAAATTCTATCAAGTGCTGACTGGAAAACACCACATGCGAAGTAAGAAGAGAGACAATGCATATTACATAGTAAGTCCAAACAAATTAATTATGATACAATGATAAATTAATTTGACATAAACCCCAAAACTTAACGTTAGAATACCACCTCAACTAAAAGCTCAAGTTTGTAGTTAAAATTCTCATTTATATTTAAATACTATATTTCAACACGCCCCATCATATGCAAGTTCATTATGGCTTCGCAAGTGAATCGAAGAGAGATAGATAGAATCCCGTTCCCGTTTTAATGGGTGGACTGAATAGATAGATAGGAGCTCATACCCGATTTTTAAGTTTTTTTTTTGTGGGTGACTCGAAATGAGAAGATAGAGTGCTCAAGTAGGCTTGAACGACATGAAAAGAGTTGTCGAGAAGACTCGATAGGAGAAGACAGAGAGCCCAAGTAATGAGCTTGAAAAATATGAGAAGAGTTGTCGGGAAGGCCCGATAGGAGAAGATAGAGAGCGCAGAGCCCAATTGGGCTAGGCTCTAATACCATATTAGAGAACCAATTCAACTAAAAACTCAAGCTTGTAGTTGAAGTTCTCATTTATACTTTTAGTATTATATTCCAACACTTAACTTGTTGGTTAAAGGAACTATCATATGAAATGGTCTTCGGTTTCACAGTTTTTCTGCGCGGAATATAGGTTAACAGTTACGATACCCGTGATTGTCGCGAATGTCGATATAGGTCAACAAGGCACTTCATCATTATCAATTAGTGTGCACAACCTATTTTAATTACATCAGTTACTCTTTTTAAAGTTTATCCATACACCAACGTACATGTATAGTCAAAATGACCATCGACATTGGATACTAACTCGAACTCCAAATAATACAATAAGGTGTAATATAGGAAATTCATAAAACTACAATCGTTATAAATATAAAACGAGATACGTATTTTAAAGCGAAATATAATGTAAAAGTCGTGTGGTCATGTGTAAATAAAATAGAAAGATGAGTAAAGAAGTCTACTTATTTGTCTTCCAATTATGAAATTGAGGCAAGGATAGAGTAGATCTCATTCTAACCTAAATTTTAAGAGAAAACTGGATTAATGAGTTAAAAATGAACTATGGTTGGGTAGTGTTATTATGAGACGTACATAGGTAGATATTCTGATTCTCAGCGTCTCAATTTCATTATAATAGTTCCTCCAAGTTTGAATTTTTACCATTTCAATAAATTTAACTCCTAATCTATTAACATATTTATAAGGAAAATAATAAAATAAAAAAACGATTCTCTGTGTCGGTTAGTTCAAATTTAGTGGCCAATAAGAACATGCCACGTATAAGAAAGCGCGTGTGAGGTCAATTCGAGAGACTTGCGGCACTGGATTTTTATGCTGAGAATTGGTTCGTGGGGAATTGTATTTGTACTTGCTTGATAGATCCATCCTCTCACCTTCCTTTGTTTTATTTTATTTTTGTTAAAAGAAAACAAAGATTTATTATTCATTTTTCACCTAAGTGAAACCAATTTTGATAATTGTGTATACATATTTCAAAAAAAGTTATGTTTATGTTATATGATTATTGAAGTTGTACAAAATCTACAATCTGTTTCGTGGTCCAAACTTATTCTTCATGTATAGGTAGTGTTTTCGTAATAATATTTTTTCTTAAAAGAATGGAATAGTTATCGGAGAATCGTTAGATAAATATTTGCGATGTATTGCTATCATGATGTTGAGTGTAGATCAAGTTCTACTGCTTAACATTCTGAAGTATTTCAATTAGATGTTTTGAGTATTCAGTGAATTTGTAAGAGTTTCTAGATGTTACATTTGTCACCCAATAATAAATTTTTAGTGTGAGATACACGATAAAAAAAAAGAATATTTTTACACCGTTATGTATGGCTAGAGTTTTTATTATATTTTACAAAACTAATTAATTGTAAATGTTTTAAGTTGATAGAACACTCAAATAATTTATGTTTAGGAATACTTATATATATATATAGGGAAAGAGAAGGTTAAGCCAATTAATTTTTTGCTTAGGCTAAGCCATTAATGAGGTGG
>JAYMTA010004274.1:0-12869 GCA_036897625.1 Pelargonium cotyledonis | reverse complement strand
AAGAAGACTTGTTCTCACGAGAGGCGTCTCATCAGCGACAAATGATGGAGGAAGGAGAGAGGCGCTCGTCGGAGGAAGGAGAGAGTCTTTCGTCGATCGGAGGAAGAGGAGAGAGGCGCTCGTCGGAGGAAGGAGAGAGATGAAGGCGAGTCCATGGATTTGACATCGAGACTGGTGATGAAGGCGACAGAGACGGTGTAGTCGCGGAGGTGATGGTCTGGAGTTGATGAGGAGGTGTAGTCGCGTAGGAGAAGGGGTGGGCGGAGACAGTGAATATTCAAAGTTTGTTTTAGATCTGTTTGGAAAGACTAGACAAGAACATCTAGAGCTTAGAAAAAATTTGATAATTTGCTCGCTAGTTGCGAGCAAATAGCGAGCAAACCAATACCACGTCGTTTTATTAAAAATATATAGCTTGAAGTTTTTGCTCGCTAATTGCTTGCAATTTTCTCACAATTTAGGGAGCAAACAAATACTATGTCGTTTTATTAAAAATTTATCACTTTAATTTTTTGCTCGCTTTTTGCGAGAAAACTGCAAGCAAATAGCAAGCAAACAAATTAGTAACATTAGTAATTCACTATTTCTCTTGATTTTTTTGATCGCTAATTGCTCGCAATTAGCGAGCAAACTTTTTTGCAAGCAAATTAGCTAACAATATGCGAGCAGTTGTTCAGTACTAAATTCTCACTAACACATTGCGAGCAAATTAGCGAGCAAATAGCGAGCACATGTTGCAAGCAAAACAATTTGCTCGCTGTTTTCTCGCTATTTGCTCACTAATAATTTGCTCGATGTTTGCTAGCAATTTGCTCTCTAGTTGCGAGCAATTATTTGCTTGCAAAAATTTGCTTGCAAAAACTGCAGTTTTTTGTAGTGTAAAAAGGTCGGTCAATTTATTATTAAACACTCACTCGCAAGAACCCAAAAACTCTCTTAAGTTCTATTTTTGTGTTCATAGCAATCTTCATGCGTTTTTCAATATTCGAACGAGCTACGAAGAATCAATTCCCATTTTCATCATATAATTTTATTTGTGTGGACGTCAGAGGTGGTCCCCCGGAGACACATTCGAAAAAATACTTAACGATGTGCTACATGCGCAGGTTACTAGTAGGACTAAGAAAATAGTGATCCCTACCAAAAGATTCAAAGATTAGACTTGAACTATATTTGACTTAAATTAGAAATCTTGACTATTGGAAAAGAAGACCAAAAGCCATCGTATTGAGACCTTGATTTTGACTTGAAAAAATTATCAAATTAATTGGTTCCATTGTCGAGAATGTGTTGAAAGCCTGCGTTTGATATCCTACTCACTGAAGATTACAATGGAAGAAGAGAAGAGACATAAGAAATGTGTTGCTCACCAATCCACCAGTAAGAAATCCCCTGACCAGTAGAAGACCGATGCCTTTCGTAGGAACATGGAAAGTCGCCAACCTAGGCAAAGTGTGACCATCAAAGCAGAGCTTCTTTGTGTCTCTGCTCATAAAGGAGACATTGTGCAAGAGTTGGAGAAAAAGAAGACAAATGACTAGGTGAGTGACACCAGAATTACTTAAGCCTTAGCCACCATCCATAAGCCACCAACTTCTATGACGGTTCTGATGACCCTTGAGATGGTCAATGCCATGTCTACCCACATTATGGGTGCTATGCTGGCCACCTACTTGGCAGCCAATGTTGGTGTCATTCCACCAGCCGCTCTTCCCATCATCCCACCAGCTACTTTTGTCATAGTAGCCAATGTTGCTATAACTCAATTGGGAGGGTCGGTCCTGCCAGTCTGAAACCCTCCTAGAGGGGGAGGAATGACTAGGCAGCGAACTACAAGGGCGAGCCAATTGGCCCCATCAGCAACTCGCTATCCCGGAGTAGAAGGCTCTAAGCTTAGAGTACCATCGGATCATGGCAACCACACTTTCTTGCTGAACAGACACCACCAAATAGTTGCTTTGACCGATCTTGGAGTCATGGACCCATCCGGATGGGTAGCTGGAACACCACCAGTAGTTCTAATCATTCCTCAATACTAAAGTCCACTCTATCAATCACCAAACTTGGGGGGCAAGTTGTGCCCACCATGTCGAGCCTAATGATTGGAAATACAACTGACCCTACCATGACGTTCGTCCTGGAGGAAGTAAAGAAGTTGAATAAAAGAATGAAGGCTACTGAAAATGACAAGGTTGGCATCAAGAGAGCTTCTAACCCTCTTAGCCTAGCCATTAGAAACTCGCCTACCATTCCTTTCATCAAAATCCCAATTTTGACCTATGATGGGTCAACAATCGCTGACGAGTTCGGGACGATCTTTGAGCTACACATGAAAATGGTGAAATATAATTATGGGCGGTCGGTTTGATCAATTTATTTTTCTAATTTTCAAACCAAACCACTACTACCAGTTTACTAAAAAGTGAGATAGTCATAAAAAAATATTGAGAGCAAACCAAACCAAAACACACATTTTTGGGTGGTTTGGTTTGGTTCAGTTTGACAGTATAGGTTCATAAAACATTAGATCATACAAAAATTGATTATTATATTACCATTTCAAAATTAAAAATTTAAATATTTTTTTGGTTTGATTCTTTGAGCGAGATAGTTGCATTGAAATTGTTACATTAATATTACATTTGAGATTTGGAGGTTTGAAGATTTAAATATATATTTTTTGTTTCTTTGTTGAGATTGTTATTTCATTGTGTTTTATACATTATATTGGATTTCTAATTTAGGCTTTCAACTTTATGGCTTTATATTTTGTGAGTGCGGCTAGATTTAGTTCACAATGAGAAACACAATTCACGATAGAGATCATAGAATTATGCTATACAGGGGTGAGAGTAATGTTACTAAAATATTCATGAGTAAGTGACGTAATTTTAATTTTCTATTGTGTTGTTTAGTATTTACACATATATTTATTTACTATTTAGTTTTACTTTATATATTATATAAAAGTCATATATTTAGATATATGAGAGGTTGGTTCGGTTTTAAGAAAAATTCATACTATTAATAGAACGGTTTGGTTTGGTTTTATTTGAATATTTACCATGATTTAAATTTTTATGACTATTTGGTTCGATGTTTAGCGGTTTGATTCGATTTGACAGATTTGTTTGATTTTTTAAAACCCCTTTCAATGATGACGATATGCTCATTGCAAGCTATTTTTTTTGCGCCCAACGCGGGCTGGCGCAAAGATGGTATCGTAACCTTCTAGGTGGCAACATAGAGAGTTTGTAGTAGTTGAAAAGTTTGTTCCTAACCAACTTTAAAAATGCTGGTCAGGCTAAGATGGATCAGACTTAACTCATCCACATCAAGTAGATGCTAGGGCACACCCTAATGTCTTATGTGGAGAGATTCAGGAAGGCGGCCCACAAGTGTGCACTAGTTGCCAATGAAACCGTGTGCATGACCATTAGAGCTGGTATAACCTCTAAAGACCTTCACACTGTCATTGCCTCCCACAAGCTTAAGTTATGGGAGAAGATGTTAGAGCTAGCTTATAACCATATCCATGCTGAGGAGATGTGCGAGTTGGCCACCAAGTCCATCACCAGCAGAGATGGACAGATCTCCAAGGGTAAGAAAAAGTCTTACGAAGATGACTAAGATGAAGAGAACTTCAAAGCAGTTGGTGGGGGTTCAGAGTAACCCATACTATGCTACCGACTTTAGTAAACATCATCCTAGAAAAATTGTCCTATAAAATTATTCACTCTCACAAAGGAGTTAATTTGATTGTCCCTTGTAACCCATTTTGAAAAGAAATGAAAGAAAATTTTCTAAGTCTTATATACAAATGAATGAGAGTAATATGAAAAGAAGAATACCACCTTGAAAAAGGTTGGTTCATTCGAGACATAGCCTAAAAAGGTGAACGTCCGCACCTAGTATCATCATCCTGAAAAGGATTAGAATATCTTGAAAAAGGTTAGTCCACGAGAGACTTAGCCTGGAAAAGTGAACATCTATGCTCTATGTCATCATCATGAAAAGGATCAAACCACCTTGAAAAAGGTTGGTTCATTTAAGACCTAACTTGAAGAATGTTAATGTCCAAACTCAATGTCATCATCTTAAAAAGGATTAGACCACCTTCAAAACGATTGGTGTATTTGAGACCTAGCCTTATATATTGTACATTTTTGCCTCTTTTACGTGCCCTCGGTGTTTGTGATGATTTTCAGGTATTTTGAAATGCTCGGGATGGCCAGAAAGGACCAAAAGGATCAAAGTCAACAAAAGTCCAACTTAGTCAACGGTCAACAAAAGTCAACATGAATGAGTGCTGCAACGCCCAAGTGTGACATTATTAGGGTTTCCAATGAGCCAACTTTGTGCGTTGACTTGGTCAGCGCCGTCAAATGAAGCTGAGCGCCGCTACGCCCGCGCAAATCAAATCTTTGATTGAAACAGCAAATCAATTAAGAATAAATCAGAATCAATTAATCATGATCAATCAACATTACTATTATCAAACACGTGGGACAACGTGATTAAACAAATGCTCAATTTACACTTTTAATTGTTGTACCAATTCAACTGCGCAATTACTATTATCAAACTGTATTGTTCTCAATTCCCTTTCTTCATAGATCATCTGTACATAGTTTACCTTTATTATTTATTTAATTTTGTTCTATCTCTATCAACACAAATGGTTTAAATGTTTTTTAAAGTAGAACTGCCTTTAGGTCAATTCGACTTTTCGTAATTGGCTTATTCCATGTGGATTCGATACTCGCGCTCTTCGGGAGCTCTTTATTACTTCGACACGATTGGTGCACTTGCCGAAATGAGTGTCACTCCACTTGGAGAGACTAGTCAAACCTCTGAGGGGGACATGCATGTGACTTGGTGAGGGAATCCGCACTTACCACACATTATAGAGGCCGAATTATCTCTAAAAATCAGAGTACGTCAGTTCTACACTCATATGCATATGACATAACATGCCTCTGCGGAGCATGGTTCAAGGACTTGGTGAGGGAACCCGCCCTTATCATATACCGTAGAGGTCGAGTAATTTCTAAAAAGGGGAGTAGATCGGTTCTACACTCATCTGTGGATCATTGAATATGTCTATGGAGCACGGTTCAAGATATTGGTGTGGGAATCCACCCTCACCATACATTGTAGAAGCTGATTAATCATTCAAAAAAGGAGTAAGTTAGTTCTACACTCATCTGCGGATTACAGAACATGCCTCTGCGAAGTACCATTTCAAATATAGGGAGTCTTGCATCCCATGAGCCTCACCTCCACCATAGAACAAGAACATGCCTATGCGTAGCATCATTTGAAAGATGGAAGCCCCGCGTGGTGCATTCTCAAGGATACAAACTAGTATACATCCAAGTTTTGCAAAATTTTCCTTAAGTATGGAAATGAGTTTAGGATAGTGGTAGAGCCAAAAAAACCCAAAAATCTCATTGAGTGTTGAAAAGCCTAAAAACTTCCAAACTTTCAAAAAAATATTTAAGTGTTGGAAATGAGTGTGGGAGAAGGGTAAAGTAAGAAAAAAATCTAAAATTCCACTAAGTGTTGGAAAGCCAAAATCCCACTAAATGTTGGAGCAATGATAAGAAGACCCAACCAAGAAAATCTCTCAAATTAATTCTAAGTGTTGGAGCTATGCAAGAGGGTCCAACAAAGAGAGATTCTCCAAAAAAATTCTAAGTGTTGGAAGATGCCTCGAGTCCGCACTTTGCATCATGACTAATCCATTTCTCGCCCCCACAGGCCATTGTTGGTCATCCCCATAACCATACCTCTCCTCCCCTCCACGAGCCATTGTTGGTAATCCTAATGACTACACCTCTCCTCACCCTTGCAAGTAATTGTTGGTCATCCCCATGACCATATCTTTCCTCGCCCCCGCGATCCATTGTTGATTTTACCCATGACGATTCCTGTTCTCACCCCGTGAGCCATTGTAGGTCATCTCCATGACCACTCATCTCTTCGCCTAAACAAGTCTCTCTGATCGCCCCCAATGACCCCGCAAAAACTTGCACGATCAGACCCATCCTAAGTGGCCAAAAACTCAAAATTTGGCTAAATGAAAAAAATATTTAGAGTCACCCGCTTCCCAAAGCTCACCTTGACGAGATTCGTCAAGAACTTTGTCATAACCTCGATAAGGCTTCCCTAAGCAAGCCTCCGCCCATGACTAAGTCCTAAACTTAGAAAAAATTCAACCCCCTTGGAAAATCTGTCACGAAGACACAAAAGGAAGATTGGTCACTTATTTCAGGAAGCATACCTTCAAAAAATTAGGATGGTCACCAAAATGGAAAAAAGACTTGATGGAAAGTTAATTAGCCCGACAAGCATTACTTTATCCCGATCTCGATCTCGATAAATCGATACCTCTCGGATTCAGGGTAATTGATCCGGTATAAAAATAATCAGAAATAAATTTACTAATGAAATAGCGACATGTGCATCTTCCAGTCAGACGAAAAGGTAGTCAATTGGTTTGAACTTGCCAAAGCGGTCTGAAATTCAACTCCTCCAAATATATTCAACATTATACTCATATCAAAGAATAAAATGCAATGAGACCAGTCGTTCAAACGAATGTCAATCAGACCACAAATAAACCTAGAATTATTGAAAAACAAAAGAAAAGGCATAGTCATCACTCACGCGCCCCCACGAGCGCGAGGCGCATTGTGAGCTTGACACGTGGCTCTTTCTCTCTCCCTTTAGACCTATTTGGATTCTGATGTTTCTCATTCTCTCTTTTACCTGCAAATTTCTCTCAAACCAAATGGGGCATTGCATGCACATTCACCAACCATTTCTCTCCTTTCGCTACCTGTCCCCCTTTCTCTCTCTCTCTCTCTCTCCTCATATAGCTCGTACACCTTCCCACCATGATTGAGCTTCTCTCCCTCTCTCACCAATTCCTCCGACCAAATAGTGACTCACGACCAACCATCATCAGCTGCTCAAAGGTCATTTATGTGCATAGGTCATTCCATCCCTCCCTACTCCTTTTTGTCTCTCTACACACAGGCCATTTCAGTATGCCTTCTCCCCATTTCATCAACCAACACTTAGCATTTTTCTCTCTCATTTTTTCTATCCTCAAAGAGTTTAACTCTACTATCTCCCACACACACCAACTCTACCAGCCGGACAACTATCGTCGGTCACCAACCGAACCTCTCCTACAAGTCACCAGTCAAACTGCTCCTGGCCGAATGGCTCCTGTCACTCACCAGCAGGACAATTCCTACCAGTCACCGGTCGGCCGGATCTCGTCGGTCTACCAGTCGAATCGCTCCTACCAGTCACCTGCCCTATTGGTGTGTATATCCAACATGCTGGTGGAATGTGAAGAGACTAGCTAGAGTGCTCGCAGGCCCTACCTCGACATTGACCAACCAGAGGTCGTCGTGTGTTAGGTATGCTTGAGGACTATAAAAAGATTCACAATCCCACTGTAAAAAAAGGTAGGTCAATTTACTATTCAACACGCACTCGCAAGAGCTTAAACACTCTCTCAAGTGTGTTTTGTGTTCTTCGTGTGTTCATCGCAATATTCGTGCGTTCTTCGATCTTCGAACGAACTATGGAGATTTGATTTTCATTTTTTCATATAATTCTGTTTGTATGGAGATCTCATTCTCACGCCAGAGACAGTCTCCCGGACACACATTTGAGACTCTACTTAACGGTGTGCTATAATCATAAACTTTGACTATTGGAAAAAAGTCCAAATAACATCATATTGAGACCTTGATTTTGACTTGAAAAAAATTGTGAAATCAAAATCTAAACATAAAAATTCAGGGACTAAATCAGGTCACAAAAGTTCTTATACCATTGAAAATAATTCAGAGACCAAGTTGAATCCAAATACAAAAACTCATGAAGTTGATTAGGTCTTTGACCTCTCTTGCCTATATTATTGTTTACACAAAAGTAATGAAGTGTACAATGTGCATGATTAGAGGGAGTGAAATTAATTAGTTTGATAGATGGATGTGATAAGCATATCTCCGGATTCGGTGGTTGAGGTTTCCTTCTCATTAGTCAAATTTATTATTATTATTATACCTAAATTAAAAACCAATTATTAAATGTAAATCCAAACATTTCAATCATCAAACCTTATATAAACTTACCGTTGATAAAGTCCAACCCAACCATATGTGTATAAACAGAATCCATCCACAAACATAATCTATAATTTATATAACAATTATTATAAATATATGGTGATGGTGTATAAATAAGTATATATCAGAAGGATTAAGACCCTTGGCCATGATACCGCCGGAAATAGAGACTAAGAATTGAACGACCAGTAACCACAATCATCGGCAGCTTCCATGGAACACCAAGGTAGCGTTCATATAGCAAATTTTAATTAGATTTTTGGGAATATGGGACATGTTGGGTATTTTAAATTTATGATTATTACGTTCGTTTAGTCTTTTTGAGAACATATTTGTAATTATAAAAATATTCTCTTTCTTAACATTGGTTAAATAAATTCAAATTTGAAGAAATTGAAATAATATGGTTTATGTACTATTTCAAGTCTCTATATTTGAAATGATGGGAATTGGTGGACTCCACTAACTTAAAAACTCATTTACAACATAATTTTACATTTCAGTTATATAAATTTGTTGAATACGAACACTATAATCATATATTCAATACTTTCCCTATATTTAGAGAAAACGTAAACGAACAGTATAATCAATTTAATATTTCAATATTTAAATTGAGGATTTAAAATTGAGTTTTTATATTTAAGAAAAATAAATTGTTTTTATTTTAATTAAACTAAACAAGAAATTAATCGAACACCACCCAAGACTCGGACAAACAAGTTCTTGTCAACATTCATGGATTCGGGCCCAACCCTCCACCGACGGTTATTTAAAAAAAAAATTGTTTTATGTAATAACTATTAAGTGTGATTGATGGCTTTTTATGAAAATCCAAGCCATGCACATAGTCAGCCACTAACTGCTTTCCTATTGGTTGCCTCATTTTTCTTGGAGTTACTTAACTGCAATTTTTTATTGTTATATATGTTTATGTTTGTTGGTATACTCAATATGTTTGATGAAAGAATATGTTAATTGAGATGGTATTGCATTAGGGTTTGTGATACCTTACATTGTGCAATTAATAGAGTTGAGAAATATACAAGAAAGGTGACAACAAATCAGCCATTGAAGATATAGGTGTAGAGCATGATTTATGAGATTTGATACCCCAAATATATCTACACACACATATATATATATATGTATACACTAATGTATTGTAATAATATATTGTTTGTTTCAATTGTATAATTATATAGGGTTAAATGTTTTTGTCTCCAATGAATCACACTCTTTATGGGTTTTGCATATATTTAGGTGTTTGCATGCATATATATTCCTTCTATTGAACTATTTTTATTTTTACTTTACCATTATTAATCAGTTGTAGCGGGTCAACTTGTGTCAAGTCAGTTATTGATGACACAATTATGTCATCTCGTAATAGTTTCCAAGTGAACATGCCACATAAGGGACCCTAGACTCGCTTTGTTTTTTCTTTCCTTTACAATCAGCCAAAATGATGCCATTTTGAAAGAAAACAAAATTATACACTATGTTTAACGATCTTATCATAAAAAATGACAAATATTATGAGTTGATAGGGTGAAGTATCCTAAATAGTTGGTGTGTCGTAAATTTGACATACCAAAGTAATTAATAAGGGTAACTGGGTAAGTATACAAAAAATAGATTAATGTAATTGATAAATGCATGCAAAATCTTAATTAATGACTAAATTAAAAAAGATGCGAAGACCAGAAGAGAAAAAACCAAAATATAATATAATACTCCCTCAGTCTCAAAATGAGTGATCTCCTTTATATTTTGAGAAAAATTAAGGAAAAGTTAGTTAGTTTGATATGTTTACTATTGTATCCTCATGATCATGTATTGAGAGATTCTTACTAACTTTTTATAAGAATATTATTGACAATTCATGCATAACTAATTTACTAGAAAAAGAAACAAAACACTCATTTTGGGACAAAAATACAAGAAAAACAATACACTCATTTTGAGACGGATGGAGTATGATATAATATAATATAAAGTAGAAAAATGTGCTTATTTTTATGAACCCTAGCTACCTAAGCATTTAGTTTCAAATAATGTAATTTGAAGTGGAGCTAAGAAATTAGTCAAAATAGCTTTACTTTTTGAAAATGAAGATTGAAACTATTTTTTCCAAATGAAAGAGAAACTATATATGAAGAGAAATTAGAGGTGTGATCCGTGTGGAAAATTAAGGCTACCTGCAGAATTCTACTTCAAGTTTGAAATTGAAGGTGAAATAGAAAAAGAAAAGAAGAGAAAATTTGCAAAAGAAGGATTGATTAAAGAATAAAAAGTAAAAATGGTAGGTAAGGTTTGAAAACAAATTATAGATAAATGTTTGATATGGTTCCATTGTTAACTACAGGTACAATATAGGTCAACACTATGATATGTTATAAATTTCACCTTCTTACATGGATTCTTCTGGCTACATAAGTACCAAATTTATCATGTCAGCACAATTATGATATTCATATAATCCCAAATGGCAAAAAACAAAATCTAAATAATTAAAATGAAATATTATTAGGCTTTTAATGAATAATGGCCTGCTAAATTTGGTTTAACATGCCAACCTATACCATTGGTGTCTACTAAAAAACATGGAATAAAATTGATAGGAGATAATACATCCACCCCCAACCTTTCTAATACAAAAAATAAAAATAAATAATAATGAAACCACACATGATTTTTTAAAATTAAATTAATATTTTATTTATTTATTTTTTATTTTTTATCGTGACATTGAAGATGTAGCTTCTAGAAAAGAGTCATCATGTGTAACATGTTGTGGCAAGTTAGTCACGAGTAACCCAGGAAAGTGTTTAAGAGCCAGGCAACCATTTTATAATTAATGTGATCAAAACTATACAATAGTAAATTTTATAATTTAATTAATGGGTGAAAGAGGATTGATAGCAACAAGGCACATGGTTTTCTTCTATAAATTCTAATATGCTTTTGACAATGAAATCATAATCTAGCAAAGTAGTGCATTTAATTAGGGTTTCAAGTGAGAGAATATAGTCCTCACTCATGGCTATGGCTATCCTTCACCACCCAATATTCTCTTATGGTTTCATTGTGGCTCTGTTTTGCTACTTTGAACTGTGTTTTTGCTTTAACCCTAAACGGTTCAACTTGACCACCGTTGGCACCCACTGGTCATCCGCCGGAGCCACCTGGTATGGCAGTCCTAATGGCGCCGGAAGCGATGGTACCGAAATTAACTTACTTTAACTTTGTGCACTTTCTTTTCTTCAGCAAGCGTATAAATATCGAGAATCGTAACTGATATTTCGATGGATCAAATGAATTCAACCTGTACCCTACAGAGTGTTTGTGCACTTTTATATATAACACCAAAGTTTTTAACATGTTAATTAATTGTGTGTGCAGGAGGAGCTTGTGGATATGGAAGTGCAGTGTCACAACCTCCATTTTCTTCCATGATCACTAGCATAGGTCCATCTCTCTACAAAGCAGGCCAAGAATGTGGTGCCTGTTATCAGGTTATTATATATTAAACAATATTTTCGTGCACTGATCAATTATCATAAAACGACCGTTAATTACAGTTAATTACAATATGAACGTACATAGCTAACATACATTTGTTTTTTTCTCAACTGAAAAACAGCCCCCACAACCTCCCTAACCTTCTCACACCAAAATCTTCTCTAGGTGTTTGTATTATTTTTTCATTTCTTAATTTCTTATTCTATGATTTAATATGAAATAAAGAAATAACCCTTTTTGTCTTTGTTGTTCAACTTGTACTTCAAGGCTTAACATATATTCTCTATATATTTTGGGACAAAATTCCATGCTAGTGTTGACTTTTTGTGCACACAAAACTTTTTCTTTTATATAACTCTCAACTGTATAACTTTTACATGAACTATGTACTGACCCTCAGGAAACAATTATTAATCGTTTATGAATATTCAGGTGAAATGCACTGATCACCCGTCATGCTCCGGCAAACCAGCGACGGTGGTGATAACCGATTCTTGCCCGGGAGGTTCATGCGCCTCCGACCATGCACATTTTGATCTCAGTGGTACTGCTTTTGGTGCCATGGCCATTCCTGGTCAGGAAGACCAACTTCGTAACGCTGGAATCCTTCAAATTCGCTTTGCCCGGTACTAATTTCTTTTTTTGTTGTTGTTAAAAGTTACCTAATTCTATTCATCACTTCATCTACCTGTCGATATTTGTAGAAATTTCTAAAAGCTCTACTCAATAGTTGAAAATTAGTTTTAGAATGTCATGATGAGGATAACATAAATTAGAGAACGTACATACTCAACTAAAATCTTAATATGATAGTTAAGATATTGTTTATACTTTTAATATTAATTATAAACAAATATAACAATGTTACATGTTTTTTTCTTTTTTACACATAATATAACATATGAAAATTGTAGGATAGGGCAAAAAAGTAATCTCAATAATAATTGAATCAAATATAATTGCTAATATATATGATGTGTAATATTTGTATGTATGTGCAGTGTTGCGTGTGACTATGCGGGGAAGACCATAGCGTTCCACGTAGATAGCGGGTCAAACCCATTCTACTTGGCAGTGGTGGTTGAGTACGAAGAAGGAGACGGTGATCTGGCCGGCGTTGCCGTCAAGGAGGAGGCGGCGGACACCGCGGAGTGGCGGGCGGTGACGGCGGCTTTGGGGGGGGGATGGGAG